>JANSTT010020752.1:0-46552 GCA_026745375.1 Platyura marginata | reverse complement strand
TACAAAATTTGTAAGCAGTGTCCGGATTATAACGTACACAATGCAAATTGTAAAGGTGTCCGGATTAGCTTGATGTCTGGATTACCGAGTGTCCGAATTACTGAGACACCACTGTATATATAAAATGGGGGTGTGGGGGTGGTTGTGGAAGGATGTTCATGTATGTGTATATTTGTATAGAATTTTATTTCTCATTTAATAAATATAGGTCAAATGCCATAAAAGTATATTATGTATGGGTCAAATTGTCGCAGATAAAAATAATTTTAATTTCACATAATATAACAATGGACTACGAAATGCATTTGGATGTTTTCAACCGGAGTGATGTATTCTTCATCTTTAGGGTGGAATTTGAAAAATATCATAAAATTGTTTTAATTCTGAATTGTTCTTAATTTTTTTTTGGATCTCTGGAAAAGTGTGTCGCCAAAATCCAAAATGGAGGAACACTAATAAAATTAAAAATGTAGGCCACAATATTATTATTTACCGGACATTTTTTGGCGTGGAATATTATTAAATGAATAGTTTATCGTATGGGTAGTTTATCTCAGGAATTTTTTATAAATGCTCACATGATTATGTGTTCTTATGATAAAATGTTCGCACGATAAAGTATCGACACTAAAAACATTCACACGATATAAAGATAAAGTATGAATGTCCATGTTTTTAGAATAAAATGTTCCTCATATACATACACTGGCGCTCACAGAATAAAAGGCACAAGTTAATTTGAAGATTTAAATGAACTTCTACCTTCAACTCTGTGAGTCAGTGGTACATAAATCTTCTTTATATAATAAAAAAAATTTTGCGATAAAATGCCCACACGCCTCAAACTCTGCTCAGCCACGGTGAATCTATGAAAGTAACCAAATTATTTACAATTTTTTTCTTTGTGTATTATAATCCTTAAATCTTAGCCTTTATTGTATGTACTAAACCATCTCGCACCCACCTTTTTCATAATTCAATTAAAACATTACTCGTGAATACACAATTTCATTTGTTTGGTTAAATCGAGAGAAAATCTCTTCTCGCAATTAATATGGGCACCGCACACACAAAAAACAATACTCCAAAACAAACATACTGGTTCGATCCTGTACAAATAATTACCGCCAAAGTTAAAATTGTCTGCGTTTTCCAATCGTGTTTAACAAAACTTTCACCGTCAAGTTGTTGCTTATTAGGCAGTTTATAGTTTATCTTGACTTTAATAAATTTATAATTTTTTTTTTTGGCATTTAGTACACACCCAAGTACAATATATGGGGTAGGTATATTGGGTATGATTCACCATCGTTCCTTATTTGTGAACTGCCTAGTATTATGTATTATACTATAATATAGGTAACTATGTACATCCACTAAGTCATTTATTTGCCAAGCTTACGAGTTACAAAATTAAACTTTTCACAATAAACTTTAGAATTTTCCTAAACTTTCTGCCAACTTCCGGTATGTGTATAATAACAACAACCATATAACAAAAAGCTTGGCTTCATGATAACGATATAGGTATCTAAGTATTACATATAATTACATATACACCCATCCCTCGATTATACGTTCCACAGAAAATTGTGTAAAACAAGACAAAGAAAATTTTAAGCCGTGTAAATCGAATTAAAGAATATAAGGAAAATTCATATATGTAATAACCGTGTAAAATGAGATAAAATAAAGATTGGTTCCACTGAATTGCAAAGTCACGAAACCGATTCGCCTATAAAATGTTATAAAATATATTATTATATTTATTAGTAATGCATTTTCTTTTAGTAACAAACTTACGCGCACTTCAATGGCAAATGTCAAAAGGAATGACACAAAGGTGCGTTAGTTTGTGAAATCAGTGCGTTTAATGCAAAGTAATCGATTTTGTGAAACGGGTGCATCCGTAATCGAAATAAAACACTAAATATTTCATTTGAAAACAGTGTTAAAGCGAAACCGTGTAATTCAAGTGCCGTGCAAGTTGAGGGATGGGTGTACTTACATATAATTACATATACTTACATTCATATACATGTGCATACATATATAATAGGGTATATTTGTACATTGTACAATTATATTTATTAATACACGATATGAGCATGTATGCATGTATGAGTGTATTATTATATCCTGGTACTGTTTATATTCAGAGACGTTGAGAATATAAAAGAGGATGCTGCCTAACCACTTCAGGCTATTTGTATTATGGAATCATTTAAACAAGGCATAGATGTTGATATGTGAACATAATTGAATTTGATTCATTCATTATTTGTATATGGGGATCGTTTATATGAGGCTGCATCATCATGAGGATGGTTTGGCCGTCTTTAATATTGTATTGATAGTACATCCAATATATGTATACATATATATGTATGTAATGTACACATATAACATCATTATTATATTATTATAAGGGAAGGATATGTGTGTTCAAACATATTTCCAAAAACCACCCTTATTTCCAACCATCCGCCCGCCCTATCTATATATGTATGTAGGTACATATATATGTACAATATACATACATATACGTATATCGTATACCTATCGATATGAAGCTTTGGAATAAAGGTGAAACGTGCATTGAATTTTATATTATTTTTGAAATGAACGTATGGTGGTACAAAAAGTGTTGATGATACATATAACGTATAGGGAATGGGGGAGAAAAAAAAACGAGAAAATCAAATTCGCTACTAGTAAAAAGCTCAATAAATTATCAATAGAAATTTTGTGTATGTGCTTTTTGATGAAAATGATTTTATTAATTTTGTTAAAACGTAACGTAAATTTTACTTAACCAGCGAACAAAGGCTAAAGTAAAAAGCGAAAAAAACAATTAGGAATGTTTAACCCATAAACAGTAGAATCTCGAAAATTTCGAAAAGTCGAACACAATTTTATGTCTTAATTTATTCGTAATTTTCATTTGCTCGCGTTTCACATTACACGGTAATTTTCTTTATTGTGATTTAAACGTTAAGTGGTACAGTACAGAATGTTTTAGTTATTTCTTATTTTCTCATTTTTTAGGTCGTTTGTTTTAATCTCGGCAATCTAGAGCTTCTATTAGTCCGGATCAACGAGGTTATACTGTACATCCTCTATACTGTCGAAAACTCGAACGGTAGTGGAATTATTCTGTTCAACTTTTTGAGATTCTACTGTATGTATGCATGTATGGTTTTTGGAATATAACATTATTAGTATAGTTTAACGATTGTCGTTGACAGATTTTAAAATTTCCTCTAAACGTTTTCCTAACTAACAGACATAGATTGCAATAACGAAAATTACATTAACACGTACACGTATAAAACCATTGTCAATATTGCACTATTCAACTAAACAAATTTGATTGTTTAAAAATGTAGATGTACTAAATATTTAGTACTAATTTTTTTTTATACAGGGGTGTTCATAAAAATACCAATTTTGTATATTTTGTATGAAAAAGTCGAAAATTAGGAATTTCTCTTATTTGATATGAACGACATATGTAGTTAAAATCGATGAGTGCAATTGCATTTTTTTAGTTTTTATTGGTAAAATTTTTTATAAATATGCAAGGGTATTGACAGTTGGATGAGTTTCAGGTGAGTGTTTTTGTTATATCAAAAAATGCTTGAAATCCAAAATAATATAAAAATACAAAGTTTCAAAACCATATCTTTAGTATTAAGAAAGTTCAAAATTGTGTGACTTTTTAAAAAACCGCCGAAAAAACGGTCAAGGTGTTTGGTGAACGTCCAATTTTTCTTCCATTTTCTTTCATAAAAATGACGAGTCCCATGACGATGATAGGATCAATAATTTTCACGAGCCGCCACTGAGATTGGGACACTAGTTATAGATACATATCATTCATGATAACCGGTATTTTAGGTAAGTCAAATTATTGTTGACCGATAAATTATTCATGCTTTATTATTTTCGTCCCTTGTAATCCCTTCGGAGAAATTGTTATTGGCAAAATTGAATGGATTTTTTTTTCCTTTCAACAAAAAAAAACCATTGTCTGGTTAACAATGAAATGAGATCAACAAATATACCATCATTATATGCTTCGTTGTGTTTATTAGTCATGCAAAAAATAATAATAAATAATTGATGAAAAAGGATATTCCTTTCTACGGTGAAAAAATTATTTATTTTTTTTTATTGCTGGTTTGCGGTTGCTCGTTTTGTTTTAAGAGCGCAAATGATTTATTTCTTATAATTTCCCTTTATTCATTTGAAGACATTCCGCAGCTTATACACAGCGGCATTTTATAAGATCTGCGAAATTATCGTAAAATTATTGTATATATTTAGATGTTGCGTGTGTACACTTTCGGGTGGTGGTTTTTTTTTTTTTTGAGGGGGAGATGGGTAGGGCGCTACGTGACGCTACCGGGTAGAGCGTATAAAAAGATTGATTTTACACTTGGAATATTTTACAGTAAAATAATAGCAACAAATCACGGATAGAACACGGTTTTAATGCCAGTTTTTGGCAAGTGAGGGCTATGTCTAATGACTTATTTTTGGTTAGAAAATATTTGTTTGAGGTAGCACATTCATTTTTGTCATTTAATGGGTTTTAATTGGTTTTCTGTCTGTAGCAGCTTGTCAAAGAAAATTGGGGTCTGTTATGTATAATGTACATAAATGTATATTGAAAATGACCATTTATAGAGATGTTTTAAAGGGTTAAGGGTTCTAACAAGACTAAATTACATTCAAATTATACAATTCAATAAGTATACTAACTAGAAATGATGAATTACTTACCTTATACCACCTCTAGTCATATCAAAATTAAGCATCCGTACGCCATGCAGCCAATAAACCACTGACGATGTCATTGCAATATGTCGAACAATACAAACTAGCTGAATGGTTGAATCGACCTCATAATATTTATCTACCAGTAGAAAACCATGTTCGTCGGCAATAATTACTTCCGGTGCTGCAAGGGATAAATGCATTTAATTACAATTTTATTGCATTTGAATACATTAAACGTGTGATTTCATCGATCTACGAGTAACTATATGTATGTAATATATCTATATAGAATTGATTCCAAATACCACCGAATTAAGGGATGGGAGAATACAAAACTATTCTAGATATAATCGGAAAACATATATGTTGGAACGATCGAACAGCCACAAAATAATAAAGTTTAATCCATAACATATTCAACAATGGCGTAGTCGTTTTTCATATGGTTTTGTACTAGTACCTATATCCTATACCTAACCTAACTACCTACCTACATATGTACCTAACTATATGTTAGAAATATTAGGTTACTTCATCAAATTCTATGAATCGTTGTTGTATAAGGAGTTGATGCCATACTTCCAAATGAAATTTAGTACGATAATTAAGTTTTAAGAAAATTAATTTTTAAAAGTTAGAGTTGCAATAAAGTTTTCTCTTGTCTTAGAAGGAAATTAGGAAATTTGAGACTTAACTCAATTATGCCAATAGGAAAAAAGTTTTGTTTTTCGTGAACGTATCTTGTTTATAAATTGTTTTTATTTTCTCTTTCTTATTCTCTCTCCCTCTTTTTCTCTTTTGATTCCACACTGTATAAAAAATGTAAAGTGGAAGCTTTGTTTTCACTTTTTTTTTTCAAAATGTTTGAAATGTCCACGTTTTCGACATTTTTAATCGTAAATCTGCAATAAAAATGTTGGTAGTAAGTATCTCTCGCTCGCTCGTTGGCCTGTATACACGCTAAGTTTTGAACGGGACTTAAAATTTGTGAACGAACTGCTTGGTATTGCAAATGGGCAAAATCGGTCCACTCCTTCGATCCCCTGCCATATAAATTTTTCGAAAAACACGTGCTTTTTAGTGTTTGTGGAAGGGGAAGAGTGGAAGGGTGGGGGAAGGTGGGAAAAGGTATTTTAGTGTGGAAGCCGTGTAGCTTATGTTAAAGCTTTCTTATGTTCTGCGGTATAATAAATGAATTTATTAGCAGAAAAACATTCTTCTTGGGCACAGAAAACAAATTTATTAAAGCTATAGTTATATGTATATGTATGTAGTCTATAGGTGGATCATTACAGCAACAATCCGACCATCTATAAATAAGAAATTTTATTCAATGAAAAGCAATTTCAAATTAAACTACCCCGAACGTTCAATGTAGAAAAGATTAATTCAAAAGACCTCTTTTGTACCAAACCCTTATACTAAACATAACTTACAACCTATCATCATCATTAAGCAACAAAGAAAATGTCCGCTCAATAACCCATCCAAAAAAATATATATACAGAAGCCGATCTGCGTCTCTTCTCCGTTCCTTTTGTAATCCCTTAAATGCTGACTATAAAAGTTTTACAATAATTATCAGGATTACATAGAAAATCATGTTACCATTCATCAGTCTCTCCCTTTCCTTATCCTTTCTTTTTATTTTCGGATATCTCTACACAATTGTTGGTCATTTCGTTTTTGTGTTTTTTTTTTTCATCTTTTTTTTCTCCTTTTTCGAGCCAGAGAAAATTTGATTCCCTTTCAGACTTTCAGGCCTAAACTATATAATGCTAACAACTCTCACCTGTTTATTCTTCAAGATAATTAAGTTTCGTTATTTATGTGCCTAATATATACCATACACCTCCCTCTTCCGCTCTATATCTATGTACCATGTTGGACAAAACAACAGAATTCCATAATGAAGTGTGAACAAAATGAAGACATACCACAAGGAATACTAAGTGGATATATGGTTAAAAAGGCTTCCTTTCATACAGAGAAACTACATGGCATTATACAACATACTACATACGGGATAGATATGGGAAAAGTTCGTTAGGAATTTACCTTATGTGAAGTGGACTTTATCATTATAAATGAGATGTTCACATAGTTTGTATACGTACAGAAGTGATTAAGGAAAGATGGTTAATTCGGATTGTTCATTTATTTTGAGAAATTAGGAATGCCAATAATTCTAAGAGGTTTGTAATGAAGAGGAAAACTTCTATTAACCTTTAATGGACTCTTGATATTTTGGGATTATTTGTGTTAAGTCATTGTGTTAATGGATTTAAATGAAATATCTACAATAAGTGCAAAAAATAAATACCACATTGGACGCCACATATTTGGGAGGCAAGTTATATTTAAAATAAACTAAAACGAATGGATTTTTATCTTATTTAGGGCGCTTTGAAGAGTACCGAAATCACTTCCAAATCATCCTCAAAAAGAAATTAGGAGTATCGTGTTTGGAGTTTTTCACTTCTAAGTGTTGTAATGCCCCTGGCTCGCGGAACGCAAATGTTTAAAATTTATTAAATTTATTATTATTTTCGATAACTTATTACTAGAGGAATTTGGCACTTGGAATGATTTGAAAAACAATATTAACTAGCCGTGACAGACATTCATGTTTCTTTTAGTGTTCACAGTTAAGCCAAATTGAAGAAAGAAGTGCATTTTAATAATCAGTAAAGCGTAGTCTAAATTACAAAATCGAAAAACAATCAGACTTGGGGGGGGGGTGATTTACAGTTAATACCAAACCAACTCACAAGGATTCCAAACCATGTTAGATAAGCTAAATTTCTTGCCAGAAGAATGAATGTGCAAACAGTTCGAACAATGTGATATCGAATCTTGAAATATCTAAAACAGTGCTGTGGTGTGCACATTAGGACTTCATTAATCTGAATATTAAATGGTCTCTTATTTCAATTTTTAATAAATTTTGTATTTGAATCGCAATTCATTTTATTTTAGTTTGAAGATTACTAAAATATCACGAAAAAAAAATGCGCAAGTTGTACTTAAATTAAGATTATCAGATTTGGCGCATCTTTAGCAGTTTCAGTGAACTGTGATGAGAGGAATTAATTTAACCTAACCATATTAATCATAGCAAAAATGTCCCAATTCTATATAAATAGGTGTCACACGAACCAGATATTTTTAGAATGTAATTACAATCTTCCTATAATTAAAATCTCTACCGTCTCTCAATAATTTCAAGACAAAGCTCTATACAATAATACCTCTACATAAATACCATTACCCAAGTAAATTCAAGAATAAAAAAAAATCCATAAGTTTCTCAATAACACCTTCTCCGATTGGAATGCTTTTGTAACATGAAATAACCCTATTTTCTCCCGTAGAGGATTTTCTTTTGTACCAGAAATATTTTATAGCTCAAGCTGATATTTAGGTACAGAACAAAAACTACCATTGTGAATATAAAATACCTGGCCAACAGTACACGACTCGTAATCAAAAATTAATTAAAGAAGAGGGAGAGAGAATTACAAAAAAAAAAGAAAAAAAAAATTTTTACTCACCATGCACTTTGAGGAATGTTTTAATTACTCTTGGCGGATATGTTGATATTTGACATTCGTACAGTCCTTCGTCGCTTTTATTTGCATCCGATATTTTCAGCCGCCAATTATTTGGATATTGAAATTCTACAGTAAATCGTGAATCACCACTGTATGTTTGCATACCAACGGTAAGCAGCTGCAATTTATCACTGTCTGGTTCTCGTCGTACCCAGGAAACCTATAGTCACAATTTTTTTTTAATTTTTTTTTTTTTTTTTTTGGTAAAATTAATCTCGCCTCCTCTGATCTCTCTCTCACTCTGTTAAACTTTTTTAATAGCTAAACAATGTCAGAAGGATACCTATCACATTATTATTCTGAAACGTAGTTCAATCGTAAACCGTGAGTTTTCTGATGCAAAAAATTTGTATTGTTTTGGTGATAACGGTGGTTGGGGATGGTGAAGATTTTTCCCCGGTAAACAATCTTACCGGGAATGGGATGGTGATAATGGTGGTGTACGGGTGGAAAAGTTTTATGTTCAATAAATAGAAAATAAAAATTACGTGCCACGAAAGGTTTTCTCGTTTGCAATGTATCCTTGACATTAAAATATGTAATAAAACCTTTTTTTTTTTTGTGGATATTTATTTGGGAAATTGGACCTTTTCCTTTAATAATATTTTTTTGAACGAAAATTTTTCCGAATTGTTTGCTGAATGTATACACATACCACACTATCTATCGGTGAAAAGAGCCGAACCGAACATCTTATAAGAGAATTAACTTGAAGTGTTAATGGATGTTTGAAAACGTGTAAGGTTTTATGTGTAGTTGGATTAGGATAGAGGGTATACAAGCTGTCTATGAGTAGAAACAAGTAAATAATATGGTTAATATGGTTGTACAGGTTGTTTTTACTAATACACTTGTAGTGTTTCGGTCAAATTGACCGCCCGCTGCTATAAAAATTTGCAGTCTCATATCAGAAAGTGGAAAGTAATGTAAAGTTGATGGGGGGGGGGAGTAAAAATGAGCCCAATTTAATACACTTTTGTTATAAAGTAACTTGATTTAATTTCTTTTTATGATATTTCCACATTTGTATAGATAGAATCGGTTCCATTGTGACCCCATGAATGTATGAATCTGAAAACATATAGTTCACTAGTTCAATGTCATAAATATTAACAAACTACATAATTCGTTTTTGACATGATACTATCTCTATATATGATGGTAATTAGTCGCTACAGCAGTTAATTTCATTAAGCCGTAAGATTATTTTAAATTATTTGACTGTCTAATGTCAGAGGTAAATTTTACGAATATTGCGGTAAATGAGAAATTGTACAAAAGTTTAAATTTACCCCAGGCAGTGGCGGATCCTGAGAATTATTGATCCCATAATCATGGACTAATTTTACTTTCATCATTTTGATGAAAGAAAAGGGAAAAAATGTTCATGTTCATGTTCACTGAACATCTTAACCCCTGTGATGCATATACTCAAATGCATATATGGGGTATTGAAATACCCCACTTTATTTTAGATAACATTAAATAAAGTGATATAAGTGTATTTTATTTTTAAATAGTTTCATGATGATGGTATCAGTAATTCTCACAAGCCGCCACTGACCCTAGGTATTCGGATACATTTGTGCTTTCTGAGTGTTTGTGTGGTAACATATCGTCTCGTTAATTTTAATTCTTCGAAGATCAAAATTATTTAGTTTTCATAAACTCTTTGGAAAGAGTTCTAAAATAAATCTTTTAGAATGGCTAAAATAGGAATTCTACACAAGCATATATGGGAAGCATTTCACAAAAACTGGATGTATCTAAATACGTTTCATTGTAATCACATAAAATTTATTTGTATCCCATCGTTTATCGTTTATCAAATCAATTGAAAATCGATTGTTCGATTCGATTTCTATAATTTACCAGTTGATAGCATCAAAAAACCCACATCTTACGTCTACAAATCATTGATAATTACCGTTTTGTCCTGCAGCAGACTAATTCTACAATTAAGATATGCTATGCTGCCAGCCTGTACGCTAACATTAATCACATTGTCCCCCAAGCGAATATCATCGAAATGTGGTCCATATCTGGAAAATTACAGAAGAAGAATAAAAAGAAAAAAAAAACACAAAAATTATAACTTTTACTGGGTATTTCTACTACAACTGCTGATGCTGATGGCGGAAACATTTTATTTTTTTTTTTTTTTGGGGAAAAGTCTAAATTTTCTTCTTACCCAGGGATATTTTACACGCGAAAATTATTTAGTCTTGAAAAGTCGTAAAAAAAAACACCACACACAAAATTCCTATGGGAATATACATACCTATCATGGTGATGATGTTTGTTTGTTGCCAAATGTGAGTCAAAAATGTAATTTAACATGGGCCCATCTGGTTTATGGCTTTTGAACGTTGAATTTCCTACAGATGGTGACGATTTAATTGCTGTACGTGAGATTTGTAAGCTTCGCAATGACAACATTGTCTGAATGTTCATATTTTTTGTCCGTTGCTGCTGCTGTAATGATGGTGGCAATATGGGCTCTGCATTTTCGGCAATCATTG
Source organism: Platyura marginata (assembly GCA_026745375.1). Classification (NCBI taxonomy): domain Eukaryota; kingdom Metazoa; phylum Arthropoda; class Insecta; order Diptera; family Keroplatidae; genus Platyura; species Platyura marginata. The sequence continues at coordinate 35,631 of JANSTT010020752.1, read as the reverse complement.
TTGCTGCTTCTGTAGCTAACGTTGTTGAAAGCATTTCTATATCGGTGATGGGAACTAGTATATCTGGCGGCGTAGTCATGCCTGCATATGAAAGTTTAATATTTTATTATTATTGCACAAAGTTGGTTATTATTGCAGGCGCACTGCACTGCATATATGTATGTATGTACATATGTATCTACATTCATAGAACATTCATTTATGTAGCCTCCGAAAAGTTTTATTCATATTATTCTGTTTTAGATGGGAGGGGGCCGGGGGCGTGTATACATACATTTACAATATAATAATATAAAGCTGCATACATTCTCATATAATATGAGAAGTTTGTTCCATAAATTATAACTTGGGAGTCGTATTATTTAATGTCTTATGAAAAGCACTGTAAGTGTGCTTTGGAACAAACAAAACCAAAGCAGCGAGTAGAGTAGAAAGTTGTTTAGATACTTTAGGCCCCATATATACATTAACAGCGTATAATGTCCATTAGAAACCAAGTGTATTTGATTACTTCCAACGAAAACTTCGTCATTTTATTGATTACATTTGTTTTCTTCAAATGTTTTGTTGTGTGTGTTTTTTTCTTTCTTTTTCTATTTTTATTAATGTGGCGACGAAGATAAATCTTTGAATAAAATAAAACTACATTTATTACACTCATTTCAGTTATGACCTTTTTTAGAAGGGTTTTAAAATGGATACGATAATATTTTGAATTCATATTAAAAATATCTTTGTGTAGTCTTATCTTCTAAACTTGATGATTTTCCACTCACGGTCTATTTTCATTTCACATACGATAAGTGCTTGAAATTGAAACTGTTTAGGTTCACAATTGGAATTAGGTACTAGTTAAACAGAGAATTGAGTTAAATAAAAGAGAATTAAATTACCTAAAATTCCTTCAAGGATATTGACACATTTGTGTGTACGTTTACTTTTGCAATACATTTTAGAATTAAAGAATTAAAAAATTCATCCCTGAAGAGGTTAAATTTCCACACAAATTAAACATTCCTAAAAGTATTTCGAAATTATTTTCGGATTATTTGATTTGGCTAATGAGTACATAAATCATATTTTAATTTTTAATTTTACTTTTCAAAAATTATTAATGACTAATCAATCAAAAATGACACATACGTTCCTATATAATTGTAGATAAGACAATTTTTTCGATTCAATTTAAATCCATTTTTATTTCCATCAAAGCCATCTTTGATTTCATTTTGGAAAAGAGTTTATAATCCATTTCCAATTCCTATTTAGTGTCCCAAAACAAAAACACTAATTGAACATTGAACACTATGCTATTTCAAAGAACAAATAAACAAACAAAACAACAAATAAGTCAATTGACAATATTTAATTGAGTTTTTCAACTCCCTTATACAAGACAATAGTTAGATAAACTATCGCTCTTCTAACTTCATTTGGTTCGGAGAAAGACAAAACTAAACTTAATTACCATTGTGTAAGAGAATATCACATTCAAACGATCTACATAGGTTTTCAGGTATCTACCATTCAATTTAAAATCCTTTTGTCGATGTACCTACATACTATAAGTACTTCTTTACTGACCAAACCTCAGAAGAGTGTACCTTGCTTACACAACATTACAACAATATACAATTGAAAATTAAAACCTTTACGAACGGTAGTTAACACGACATTGCAAAAACTTCTTCTTCTCCAAACAATATTTAACTAAAAAGTGTCATTGAAAATTACGTGCAGTTCGTTGTGTCCTTTTTTTTTGTATAGATTTTATTTAAGTACAGTAGACTCTCGATTATATTTACACCAAAAATTGTGTATGAAAATTTGAAGTTATATTTACCGAACCAACTTTTTACTCCGTAATATTTACACCAACCGGATATTGATACTCTACTCTCAGTTATATTTACAACGCAAAATGTGAGCGACAGTATAAAATACATTTGGAAACCCAGGACTGTCTCGGTATATTAATTAACAAATATTATTTTCTATTATAAATGTTAGGGTTGTTCACATGCATCATGAGCACGTGTATTTTGGCATTTTATGTTGAGTTTTTTTTTTTGCTTTTATTATGGCCTCCTCCATCACCTTGCAATTCCTGCGTTCTCCAGTTTGGTATCTCGATTTTTCATCAATTACTACGATCTTATAGTACTCTAGATCTGTTTCTACGCCTAGTTCAATATTTAATTCACATGTACATCTCACCGGAGTCTGTCGAGTTTTACTGATTGACTGTGCATCCTAGATAGGTGGCAATCCAATAACTACATATTCCATATTACATGTGTGTTTAAAAAAATGATAAAATGTCATTAAGTATAAATGAACTTCCAAATTTCTTCCTGCTTTTTTTTTAATCTCATTTATATTTACAACTCAGTTATATTTCAAGCCCTGACATTTAATCGGTAAATATAACCGAGAGTCTACTGTATATCTACAAACTATGTGCCATGGTAGAGAGACAGGATCTTTTTTGATAAACATTTTCTTTCTATGTATAAATTCTACCATAATACCGAGTAGGTACATCAATTATCCGTGGAATAAAAAAACCGCCCATTTGGGAGTTTGAGAGAAAGTTTGTGACATAACTATATAATATGTAGGTATACAAAACTATCTCATCATATTTTTCATGAAGGAGAGAAATGGGAAGAAACTTTTTAAAATGATTAAAAATAAATTCCACTGGCAATAAGTGTTTGCATAAATCTCATCCTGGGAAAACAATTTTGACAAGTCGTTCTCTCACTTATTTTATGGCGGCAATACTTGTGAGCCTGTAAAACATTAATTTCGTTTATCATGGAAAATATGTATATGTACTTATATATGTATGTATGTTGGTATATATGGATGTATATATAAATGCAGGGGCGAGCTTTATTTCACAGCGGTTAGATAAAGCGGTAAGGGGTTAACGCGTTTTGTATTTTATGTAATGGATGATTGCCGAAGTTCTTTGTTTTTAAGAGGTGTGATGGTGTGGCAAGGGTGAAATTGTTGCGGTATACGTTGTTGGCAATAATATGGCAGCGGAACAAGAAGGTGTGGATTATAGATGTCAAGATTGAGGGGATTGGGGGGTGGCGGTGGTGTTATTCTAACACCTTCTTGTACAAAGTTTGGACAGTTTTGATTATTTAGTATGAGACTTTGTACTTAATATTGTTTTGTTAGCAAATTTCTGGTGAGCTATGTAGCAAATTAAAATTTTTGAATATTAGACACAGAGAACGAAGAACTTTATTTATAGAGTCAGTTAAGAATTTTGTAGGTTTTTGCTGTGAATTAATTTTCTAAATTTCTCAATTGTTTTCTTTTACTTAGCAAAGTAATGATGTCACATTTTAAGTGATATTTCAACAATTCTGTCAACAAACGTTTTCTCACTCTGCACTCATTCGGCATGTTTATTTTTGGAATAGTGGCCCGGCTTCCAAAGTTCAATATCGAACCTGATGTTTCATTTTCAAGTATCAATTTTCGGTTTACTGGTATTTTTTTTTTAATCATAAAAATATTCCGTTACGGATGGGACGTTTCTATGTTCCTCAGTAAATATGCCATGTTTCTTACGCCAGCGATAGTACCTAATACGTTTCACAATCGTTTGTTAGATTTCATGTATATGTATCCCTCCTATAACACGGTAGATAGTTTCCAACAGAATCACGTACTGTACGAAACCATATTATAGGAAACTAAGACCAAGTACATACATTTTAGCAATTTTCTTATCATGTTAGAGTAAAACCGTGCTATAGTTTACCGTGTTATACGAGAATTTCCGTAATTTTCTTTTCGTTTTCGAGTGAAACCGTGTTTGTAGGAGGGATACCGGTATTACGGATAGGACACAATTATGGAATATTTTTCAAACTCCGTAGATTTATAAATAAATTGAGTTCCACTTTATTTTGACTATTCATACTGGGGCATATGGGCATTAAACTCCTTCTAAATCCCAATTTATCCGTACGTATGTGAAAATGATGAGTTTCCCGTAGGGCTCCATTAAAAACTAAAATTCTTTTCTTGAGCTAAACACAGGAACTGGAGAGCGATGGTCCTTCTAAGCGTCATTACTTTAGAAATATTTTACAATTTGAGTTGAGAGTCATTCAATATATGAAAGCGCTCAAAAAATGTAATAATGCACTCATATATTAGAAATCATCCTGTGATTGACATTAGCCTACAATAATTATACTCACTATTATTAGAATATTCCAAAATGTCAGGTACCACTGTCACATTAAACGTTTCAATCGTTTCTGCTGATATGGTAAAAATGAAGATGTACCCATTCAAAACTATTGATATAACAAAATAAAGAAAACGACATTGGCCACCACCTTGGGACATCTCGTCTCTATCTTTGTTGGTTGTAAAATTGACTTTGATGGTGGTCCTTCCATTTGTCTAATTGTACATCATGTTCCAATGACATGTTTTTCGATAAACGATCCACGTATATTATCTGTAAAATAAAAGAAAAAGAACGAATAACAAATATTAGGATCAGGTCATGTACCTATTAATCAAAGGAGAAGAAATAAAATAAAATAAAAAAAATAAAATAACACAAATAATCATCTTTTATTTTTTGTGTTGATCCTGTGTTCTATTACGCTACGTAAACACTGTGATGATATAGAAATATTGTGACATTTTTGGGGGGATTAAAGAAAATTGTTTTGTTCCGTTTAGATAGAACATGGGTACATATCATGTAAGTAGATAACAAATCATTTCGATGATATTATTCAGGTGAAATGTTTTTTTTTCTTATTATTGAGAGATAGAGAGAGAGAGAGAGAGAGAGTGAGTGAGAGGGTGAGAGGGAGAAAAAGAAAGAAATCTGTTGTAGGTGTATACATATGTATAAAATATGTTTTCATACATTCGTTGTTATTCTTGTTCTACAGAAATGAATGGTAAACATGACATAAAAGAAAATTTGATGTATTTTTATTTTCTCTAAAAATCACATTTCTTTTATTGGCAAATTCAGTTCAAAAAAAAAAGTTCTTTTAGTTTTATGTTATCCAAGAGTGCTTTGTATGCTTTCTTATTGTCCATAAATATAAAATTTTTAACAATAAAATTTACGATACATTAATGTTATACAAATTCGATAAAAAAAAAATTGTATTTTTGATAGTAGCCACAACCACCAATATATGTATAGGTATAGACTCTGACTGACCATTAAATTGTTGTTGTAAATCTTTTGAAAAATAGGCTCCCCAAGCACCAATTTAACACCGAAGTTTAAAAGAAAACTTAAATTGGTCTTGCGTTAGATGGAACAAATTTTAAAGACATTACAATAACAGAGCACAATTTCAACCTACATATTTCTCTACTTCGTCCATGGAGTCAAATAAAATGGACGGCATTATCTGTTCATATTGTGTAGTGACCAGTGGCGAATACTGAGAATTATCGTTCCCATCATCATGAGACTATTTAAAAAAAAAAAGACTTACATCATTTTGATGAAAGAAACCGAAAAAAAATTTGGTGAGACACCGAACATCTTGACCGTTTTTTTAAAAAGTGACACAATTTTGAACTTTCTTGATACTAAAGATATGTTTTTGAAAAATTTTTGCCAAATATCGGAAATGTCAAATGCCATCAAGAAATTATCTTTGCAATTCTTTCGGAACAACAATTAAGTACACCAGCGGTGGTACGCAACCTTTTAATGAACGAACCATCCAAACAAAGACTGGGAAATCCCTCAATTTGCACGATAGATATGATCCACAATAAATCTCGTTTAAATCGAAACCGTAAATTTGAAAAATATGCTATTTTACTTAAGAAGTAGATGGCGTGCACTAACAAAGAATTCATTTTCTTAACATTTTAACCAAAATACTTACAATTTTACGATGGTCGTTAATGTGAATATTGTTACTGTTTACTGCTGACCTTATTACAACCCTAATTATAGAGTCGCCATTTTATTACTTATAAAATGTAATGTTTAGCTGCTATACGGTAACGGTAAAGGTCAACAGTTAACTTTAATTTTAATTTCTTCATTTTAAAATTACAAATTTCTTTTAATTGTTGAAAACGACTAATATAATATTAATTATGTAGGATTTAGACTGATTAGAACATTTTTCCATTCCTCCTTCCCCAAAACAAAAATTTTCTAATTGAAAAACCTTTTTCTTGCACAATTAACTCATTTCGAATATTTTATTTTCTCAAAATTACCCATTAAAATCAATTATATTCCCAAGTCATTTCATTTTGCCACCTTTCTGGTAATATAACCAACATTTAAAGATACAATTTTGGCCATCGATCGTAATCATTAAGGCGTAAATAAATTAGACACTGCAAGCAAATCTGTAATTATGTTCAATTGTACAGTAAGTGTCAGCAATTTCCTTTATAGCTTTTCATACCAAAACGATTCAGCATCTAATTTCAAGATTTTATTTCAATTGAATTGTAAATGTATTTCATAGACGAATGTACGTACACATATATTATACGGGTATAGTTGGTGTGTATATGTGTTATGTATATATTCTAATTACTCACAATTAGATTGGGTACTTTGGAAATAAATGTTCTTCTAATAGAACTTGTTTTTACCATGTATTCTAATTATATAGCCGCACAGAACGAAAATTAAAGGAGAGAAAATGAGTTTTTCTTTTTTGTTGCTATATACTTTCAGGAAACCATAAAATACAACGATCTTGACAAGTCAACCAAAAAGTAACTATACAAAGTTACGCCGTAGTTAAGTAACTTCTTGTTATATACACAGATACATCTCGTATATCACATTGACTGGTGGGGTGCGGGGCGGAGTGGGAAGTTTTCCTTCCTTATTTTCTCTCTCTCTCTCTCTCTCGTATCAGCAGTGAATTTTCTTATTTTCTATTATCTGTTTTTATGGCCAGCAATTTTGAAACAAGTTTGATGAAAATATTTTTATTTTTTTTTCTTTATAGACAAAAATTCTAATTTAATTTCTCCTACTATATGCTGCAATAGCAAAACACCCCATTCTAGATTTTCAGTGCTAAAACCGAAACGATGTGGAGAGATGTTCGCATAATTTAATGAACTTTTAAAACTTTATTTTTCAACTCACCTTTAAGCTTCAATTCCGGTTTATATTGTACAATGAGGGGGATTATTGAATAGTAGTGGCGGTGCTAGACTTTTGGCTGGCTTTGTATGCATTTTTGAAACATCTTAAAATTAACAGTTTATCGTGACAATTGACAATGTTTTATCGAGACAAAAAACTGTTAATTTTAAGATAGATTCACATAGACAAAGTAAAAAGTTATTAGTCGGTATCACATAGGCCAAAACTTTTGGCCAATAAACCAGTTTGCTTTTCCCTCCGCTTGCCGATAAAACCGGTTTGTTTGTTAAAAGCTTAGATTATATAACATAACAGGATGGATTACATCGTATACCTCGCATGAAAATAAACGAGAACACAACATCGGGTGCAGCAGTATGGGGGGATGAAAAATCGCCATTTAACTGATTGCAACCTTCATGAAACGAGCCCTAACGAGGCAAACCGACTATCTTAAATTGTCATCTTTCTCATTGCAGTTTTTTATTGAATCTTGCTTTTTCTATCTTTGGTTACGTCCTGTATATTACTTGGTCTGTGGCCAAAAGTGTTGACCTGTGTGATACCGACTATTTACAATCGCCGACATGTTTTTTTTTGTGCTCGTACTCGTATAGATAGGTACTGATATGAAGTGCTTATTCACATTCAAACAACTTGTCCTTTAACGAGAACATTGGCACAGTGCTCTCTTCTTAAAACTTTAATCGTTATGAAGAGTCACACAGTGAATTTAAAGAGTGTGGGTGTGTGTGTGTGTTCAAATAAGTTGCGCGACATTGCATGCAAATATGTACCATAAATGTAGTAAATTATAAGTTTATTTTGTCACAAAGCTATTGTTTTCATTTTGTTTTAATTGTTAAATGAAAGTAATGTCTTATTTTTGAGCTTTGATATGTGAGCATACATATTTAATATGTACATACATATGTCTAACCATTTTCATTTCAAAGTGTACATAAATGAAATGTTTGAGAAATTCATTAATTTAATTTGCCTTGATAGATCTTTTTTGGAAAAGAATTTTGTCAATTATATATCTCTTCTACAGTAAGACAATATGTTTCTTTTTTTGCGGTCCTCAAAATTTGTATACAAAAATTGAAACTAAGGAAGGAAAAAAAAATTCACTAACATCAATTTTTTCAAAAATGGTTTTTTCTTATGAAATCTGGTAATTTGGGATATTTCATATAAATAATATTTTGTATTATTAAAGCAACAACGTCATAGAATGTGGAATAAGTTTTTAATATGACAGTATTTTCATACATAGTGGTAATTTTCGATATTTGATATTCACCATTTTTTTTGGCCCACTATTTCTATACATTTTTCTGTTATCCATGTCCAAATACGTATGTTCATAGCAGTCGTAGTTATTTAAAAGACTAAACTTGAATGTATTCCGCCGGCTGTAGATTGGTAATCTCTGCCATGTATACAATTCAAGTTGACAAAATCGATTTAATTTTTTAAAGCTTTTCTTTGCTGTTTTTTAAATAAAAGGAAAATGAAGAGAGAAAAATAAAAGGAAACACTGTAATGATTTTCCGGTTTCCCATTTAGTAATGTTTCAAAGAGAGCTTTTGTTTAAAAGGTTTTTCTTAAAGATATATGTCGATAAACGTTGGTGACAAAAATATACGATCTGAATCATGTGTCTCCTATAGTATATTTAATTGTTAAAATCTTATTTATCATTTAAATCGAATTACGTTTATGATTTGAAAAATAAATAATCTCAAAAGTATAATTAAATCTCTTAACCAATTTTATTTTACATTTTTTAATGCATATTTATTAAGCTCTTTTTACATAAAAATTGTTTTTTACCGCTATCTTTTTTTTTTTTGCTAGTTAATGGATTTGGTAAATGTTTTCAATGCTTTTACTATTCATAAAATAAAATTTCTACCTTAAATATACACAAACTTACAAAGTTATTACTGTAACCAAATAAAATTTTTCATTTTAATTATTTTTAACATTCTCGCAAAAAAGTTCTATAATGCGAACATATTTTCTCACTAAATTGGTACAGGAGACTCTATTAAATATGCAAAACAATTTTATAGCATGGTTTTTTTTTTTTTTTCTTTTTTTTTTTTTGACTCTAGAAATCTGAAATTAAAAGAGAAAAACTTCTACGAATATGTACAAAGTTTTAATATAAACATTAACTATTCATCAAAAGATAATTACGGAATTTATGTACATTTTACAATGTACTGTACGTGTACTTAAAGGAGCAATACATACATATATTGAATAATTTTTGTAGTTGGTAAAAGGGTATATTATAGATAGCATATTTTCGTATTTTCGAAGTGTTTTTTTTTTTTGTTTTAGTTTTTTATTCCATTAAATTAAAAAAAAATTATTTTAAAAATGTTTAATTTGTCCCATAGATACAAATGATTAAACAGAAAATCAGTAAAGAAGGAATAATTGGTTACGCCAATTATAATATACCCACTCTTGTTTATTATTTACGAATCTTATTCGTGTCTATTTTGTCTGTACCTACAACAAATATATATTGTGTAATTAGTTAGTTAGTGTGAGAGCGCCCGAAATTCTTTAGGTCTCTATAGATGGGGCCCATTAGACATCCTTCTTTATAGATTTATCTTAATTGACATGACAAGCTCTTTTTTGTAGAACAAAACAGCACTTATTGACTTGTTCTTTTTACGGAAACCTTACAAATGCTCTTAAGCATTGTCATTTTTAAAGATAATGTCATTTATTTAGACTGTTTTTAAGTTCAATCTAACCACTTAGCCTCAGATTCAAATCAACATACCAGACACTTCATCCCCAGTCAGTCTTGAACCCGCGACCTTCCGCCCAAAGGCATCCACCCATTGCTCTGAACCATTTGGTCGGTTAATATATTGTGTAAATTGAATACAAATGATTAAAAACCCTAAAAATGACATAAAATTGATTGCAGCTCCATAACGGTGGGTCGTGCAATTTTTTGCTCTATGAATGAAATCTTCATTTTTGTATTCTCAATAATTGTTATTATATTAATTTTGCTCTTATTCGTACGTTCTTTACCACGCGCAAAGGACGCTAATAAGGTTATGAATGCACATTGCACATGCAATTACCACCAGATGACAGTTGAGAACTCTACTAAGAACTTCTTATGAGCTAGTAACCGTCACTTGTGTTGTTTCAAATGCGTCTAGACTTACTCAAAATGTGTGTAGGTGTAGGTGTACTTTATTTTGCAGGATCAACACAAGAGAACTTGTTCATTTTTCCTTAAATTTTGAAATTTAATAATTTAAATGATAAATTAGGCTATACGAAAAATGTCTGTGGTGCTCTTCCTTCCCTTGATCCCCTAAGCACGTGCTCACTTTGCTTTATAGGGTTAATCCACCACTGATCATATATGTATGAAGAAAAACGCTCCACACAAAAGTTCCAAAAGTTTTTCCTAATTTATGAATGTAATTTTGATGTGGGTTTAGTGGACAAATAAAATGTATTCCCGTTGAGTTGGGTATACACACATATAGACGCCGGCCGGCTTTGGTCCATGGAATATATTATATGGTCCACGTTTGGGTAACAGATTGTCAAAATAGCTGTTTAAGAATGTAATCTTTTTTCTGTAATAGTTATGATTCTCTTCTACCCTCGCCATGTCCACAGAAACAAAAAAAAAACAAAAATAATAAAAATGCCCTATGTTTTATTTAACGAAATAAACATAATACTTTTGGTGCAGGATGAATATAAAAGGGAGAAAAAAAGGCTGAATACCAAAAAGGGATTTGGTGAATATTCATGAAACGTTGTCATTGTTTTGAAGTGTATTATACTTTCTCGCTAAGCTATAAATGTCGCTCCAACAAGCCAAACCTATACATACATATGTACATTGTACATAGTTGCTATGTATACATATTGTTATGCTATACATACAACAAGCTTCTAAAGGTATGTACTGTACGTACATACTATAATAGAAAGGGCTATACAACAAGTTTACATACATATATATATAGAACAACACAGATCTAACGTTTAATGAATACATAGTATTATCGAGAACATCTCACCTTTTGCCATTTTACCCTAGGGCAGCCTCTCTAGGATGTAGAGTAGAAGAAGAAGAAAAAAAAAACGTGTTGTAAACACAATGTATTAGCCACCCAAAACATAATGTCAATGTGATGAATTTGACACTGCTTTAAGGTAATGACAAACATTTCGTTGGTCAGGTCGTCTGGTGGTGGTGGTAGTGGTGATGGTGTTGTTGGTCAAAAAGGACTGATTTTCATTGTTCGTTGTATGCTTTTCGGATGTAATTTGTTAGTCTAATTAGATGAGAGGTTTTTTTTCCCTGATGGTGTAGTTGAATTATTTGTTTTATGATTGAGTTGATGTAATCAAATTGAAGGACGTAAATTGGGTTTGTTTTGCCAATAAAATGGATTATTTCAACATACCGTCAATTGTTTTGGGACTTCATTTCCATAGACCATATAGACAAAAAGTTTTAGAGTAATGTTCAAATGTTGTTTGTACGCATATCTAGTTGTCAGTTATTGTTTTGAGCTATGGAGTATAGAATTAATTTGTTTCATTGAATTAGAGGCGCTTCACACAAACAATGTTGAGTAATTGTAAAATATCTCAATAATGGAATGTAACGGCGATTTCATATGGAATTGAATGCGTTTGTTGTATGGATGGTATTGCATTACAGGTTAAATTGCATGAAACCCACTGTGAATTTTAATGTATTTTGGGTCATGTCGGTAATTTAAAAAAATAAACAGGCCGACAGATTAACATTGAGAATGTCAAATACTTTACGTACCTCGGGTCTACACTGTCGATAGATAATGACGAATTTAAGAAAGTACAGAGACGTATACATATGGCCAACCGTACTTTTTACTCTACCGTATTTCTTTAAGTCCAAAAATGTCCACAGCTTAAAGTGTACAACACATTATTGCGCCCTGTACTCACTTACGGGAGTGAAACATGGACCATGACAATGAAGATAGAAGAATTGTTGAACACCTTTGAATAAAAGATACTACGGAGAATATTTGAGGCCGTAAAGCAGAGCGACCAGTGGCGCATACGATACAACCATAAGCTAGTCATAAGGCGATCAGAAAGTGCCAAGCTTCATTAAATTAAAACGGCTTCAATGGGCTGGTCATGTAGAAAGAATGATGGATGAGGCGGATATGCCAAGGAAAGCATTTATGGGCAAGACATGTGAAAAAAGTAGGCCAGGAAAGACTCAGTTGGTCAGGACAGCGCAGATCTACTCAACGTACGGAGTGGTTCTGGGTCCTTCTATAGTTCAATGGAAACGAACAAGCAGATCCACTCGCAACAGAAAGCTCAGCTCGTTCTGGCACAAACCCAAGATCATTAAGCGCAAACTAAATATAAAATACATCTAAAAGTATTTCAAGGCTAATTGGGGGAGAGGGGACGGTTGTGTCAAGGCATTACATAATTTGGATTCTGTAATATTGTTATTCCCTATATTATATCTTTACGAGTTTCTATCTATTATTTCAATGACTAAAACCAGAAAAATGTCTGAATAATTCATAGATTTCTAATATCCCACTATTGCCATACGTTGACCTAGATATGTATAGTGTATTCAAAGAAAATTAAAATAGATATATTCAAGAAATTCCCATATGCTCTGCATCTACTATGTATATATAAAGAACTCGGCAAAGGAATTTTCATAGCTCTTTGTTTTTTCTACCATTTGATTACATCAAAACTTGAGCACGGCTTACAGAAAAGCTCTGATGTGTCTGGTTCATATTTATATGTATGGGATATGTATGCATATATGTATGTATAGTGGATATATACTTATACACTATTCCCATCAGAGACCGAACAACATCGGTTTGAATATCATATTCATATTCAGCGCGAAAAAATTAAATTAAGCTCTGGGATTAAATGTTGGAATATAGCTCGTACGATGAATTTTTATCGCCATACTGTGTTTATAGTTAAAAGATCTGTCAGTCGCTTATGTACAAAGATGCTTTCTACTAGATATATATATGTATATATGCAATATAGTAGTAAAAGTAATGTATATACATAGTAGCTTAGTGTATATAATATTTTTTTTTTTATATGTTTAGTATGCAATGCGGAAAAGCCTGATTTATTATTATTTATAAAAGCTCCGGCATGCCATCAATCAATTATGACATTAAGTTTAAATAATCTTGTTTTTTTAGTTTGACTTTGAAGGAAATATATTACGAATTTTGCTATGAAAGTATTATAAAATACTTCTTCTTCCTACCAATTTAAGGCATATCACAAGAAGAAGTGTGTGTGTTTATATAAATTTTGTGGAACATTAAGATAAGGGATATTTTGAAAAACAGCAGCTAGCAATAAACACGACGTTACAACTGTATACGGGTGTATTGTACGGCTGGTTGCTATGAATCAAAAATATTATTTTGGGGCAAATATACGGTCGGTATAGAAAATCATCAGACGAAACGAATAACTTCATTTGGCAGTCTAATTAATAATCTTTCTTGTTATTGAAATATTGTTTCAAAAGTTTTAAAAGGTGTATAGAATTGTTCATTGTAAATAGAAACGGGGGGTATTGCAATACAATAAAATATTTAATCCTTTTTCAGTAATAAATCGTTTTCGGGACAGACGCAAAATTCTAAAATCAAATGCATTATGTGTATAGAAACAAATCTTCTTATGTTTTTTTTGATTTATGTGTTTTAATTAGTCGAGAAGAAGTCTAAGAAAAAGAAAAAACCAGCAAAATATTAAATTTTAAATTTTACTAATTACTAACACACACAAATTTAACAATCGGATGATTCATCCTACTATACACACGAACCATTTTAATCGAATGTTTCATCAAAATACAAATTGCATTATGTTATATTCATATCGCTCCTCCTTCTTCCTTTTTCCCTATATGAATATCCTCACTGTAATATTCTACCCTGCTCATCGAAATATTATGTACATAATAAATTCGTTATATATATATATATATATATATATGTATATACATACACACTATATATGTATGTATGTACATATATATATAAAAAAGCATTCGAATCGTTCACTTTATTATTATTCATCGTACAGCCTGACCAAAATCTACGAATAATATGTCCTTTTTGAACGATTTATGTGGAATTTCGTTATAATTCCTCAACATTGGCCAAAGAAATATTTTCGTATTCCCAAAACATTTAAGCGCATTCCTTGTGTGTGTGTGTGTGGTACCTTATTTTCGTTCACACATAATTTTTCATATATACATACAGATAGATATAAGATATAGATCCGGGAACAGGGGGCTACGTGATAAACCCATCGGTAGATAAAAATTGAGCGCATAAATTAATGCGGAAATTTTTTCCTTTTTTTTTTCATTTCAACCGCCCACCTTTCCATTTTCTCCCAAGTCTACATGTTATATAGAGAAAAAAAAATTATTTCAACTTAATGCCACAAAACGATTGTTTTTGTTCAAAAAAAAATTTAAATGAAGTTGGTTGCGGCTCGAAGGACCAAAAAGAGAAAAGAAGAAATAAAAAAAAGCACCAATCCATTTGAAATTGTAGAATTGGTTTAAATTACATGGTAAAAAAATCGATTGTGGTCGTTTTACATTTGTTGTTAATTAGGATGGAATAATTGTTCTATAAGTAATTGTTCGCTTGGCAAACTAGTACGAAATTACGGTCAAAGAGTAAAATACAGGGTTAATGTTCATCTGTGCTGCTTTGTTAGCACATTTTTTTACACATCTTAATAGCCGCATAAAAACGCGAAGCTATACTGCAAAAAGCCATTATGGTTTTGGTCGTTCGTTTGTACTGCCTTTAATATGCGTCGCACTGTAATGTTTACAGTTTACAGTTTACCTACGGCAAATTGAATTGAAGATTTAGGGAAGGGTAGAGGTAAAATGCTGAAATGTTACTACATATCTATGGTCGATAAATGTGTTTTAAGTCTACATTGCATGAATATCAAAAATTCTTAATTAATTACGGCAAAGATTCACAATTACAATTATAATATTCCAACCTACAAATAGAAAGCGAAATAGAAAAATATTATTTATCCCCACGTTGGGCACCAGATGTGTGTAACATTTTAAATTGTTTACTGTTATTTTAGCATTGAATATACACAAGCACTCACAGTTATACTCTATGACATACAATATATAGTAGCATTAATTCACCGAAAAAACAGACTTCTATCGTTACATTTAGAAACTCTCTAGAAAATAACTAGAAAATGTAGGACATCAAATAATGTTTTCTATTTTATTAGAAATGTTCAAAGAAATAAAATGGTATTGTTCATGTTTAACCAACAGAGTACATCGTAGTCTTACATCTCACTCATCCGGCTCATATAAACACGTAAGAGTTCAATTCATGTAGCAGCTTATTGAACGAGAAAATGGCTCGCCTTTAAAGTTTGAGTACAACATATACTTACAATAAAGACTTGCAAAAGCAATAAAAGAAAGCGTTTGGCGAAAATGAAAATAGAAAAACCTTATTAAGACTTTTTTCGTGTTTTCTTTTTCTTCTTCTCTTCCTTCCAACTTACTGTTCTCCATTCTTTTCCTATAGGTATCACTATTTTTACCCATTTTTTCCTTGGGCCATTTCTTTTAACCGTTTTTCAATGTAACCAATCAAGATGGGAATATAAGTAAAGTAAGAAGTAGTTGTATGTAGTAGCGTAATATTATAGTAGTGTTCAACAAGAATTTTTTTTTTTTTTATTATGTAAAAGATTCTTACAAATCTTCTTAGTGAGACGGTTTTTCTTTCACTAATTATGTGTTTTAATAGAATTTAAAATTGTTCCACTTGAAATATCTTTTCTTCTTTAAATATTAAACAGAAAAATTGGAATAAGGCAGGGTTATTATAATACTCTCTATAACTCTCTATGTGTAGCTTGCAAGTATATATTTGTACAATACCAAGTGGATGTTCTTTATGAAGTGAATTTGTGTAATTGTATCCTTAGGGTAGGGGTGGAAAAGTTTTTCTTTTTGTTGTTTTTATAATGAAAGGTTTTTGGTACAATTGTGTTGTTTGTGTCTAAAACTTTTTCTTTTCGGAATTAATAATTTAGGTATAATGTGTGTTATTTCATCAGAACTTATAATAATATAGAAAAACATGTTGTGATCTAATGACGAGAGTGAGAGGAGAGGGGAGGCAGAGGAGCGCACTGATAAAGTTTTTTTTTTGTTTGTTTACTTAGAGTTCGTTAATTTATGTGTGTTTTGTATTGTTTTCTAAA
This sequence comes from Platyura marginata, assembly GCA_026745375.1. Lineage (NCBI taxonomy): Eukaryota > Metazoa > Arthropoda > Insecta > Diptera > Keroplatidae > Platyura > Platyura marginata. The sequence continues at coordinate 19,112 of JANSTT010020752.1, read as the reverse complement.
TATTTACATAAATATTGGTAATTAGGTAAATTCGACTAAACTATTTTAGTTTTTCAATATAAATTACTCTACTACCTACTTTGTTTTGTTTGACAATAAGTTTTACATATGCATACAATCTGGAAAAAAGAAAATTATTTTTATTTTAGTTTTTACAGCCATTATTAGCATACAAAATTAGGGAAAAAGCGTGTTTTTTTTCAAAAATGACCGCCATTTTTAGGATTCTCAAAAGCTTGTGTCGTCTACTTGTGGCGACATGTTTGCTGAAAAATTTTAAAAAAAAGTTTTACTCGATAGGTTGAGCAGTTTCTTCAAAATCGTGCACACTGTTTGGCTCGTAGTGACGTGGTCAACGTCGAGTACGGGTCAAACGGGTCAATCAAATTAAAAATGAAAACTTATGTGTATTAACAAAGAATAGACGAATACATAAAGAAAAATCGTACAAAAATCTTTTGTAGTTTTTTTTTTTTTTTAATTGACCGGACTCGAAAACTCGCCGAGACATGTATAGACCCCCTTGAGGGTTAAATATAAAAAATCCTGAATAAACTCAACGAGTTGTTCAGAAAGTTATGCAGAGCTCTGATTTTTCGTCTTATTTTGTATTTTGATTCATAGAGAAAATATGAAGAAACGGGTGTGGTGGGTTCTGATTCGGATTGCCACAAAAAAATTAAATTACAAATCAAAATGTTGTCCATACTGTGATTCGACCATAAAACCTACCGTATCGTATCGCAGTGTTGTGTATAGGATTAAATATGGTTTTTTTTGTTGTATTCATGCGTTTTAATGATTACAACAAAAAAAAAAACACTGTTTCATTACGATAAAATAAAATGACCATTAACAATTCTAAAAAATATCCCATTAAAACAAGCAACAACAACAAAAAAGAAATGAAAGGAAAAACTTCCCAACGTTGAAAATAATTAACCATCAACCAACCCTAAATAATACACATTTCAATAATTACCATTTCATATCATAACGACTGCAGTTAATAAAATAATAAACAATGATAAACAGAAAAATGGATTTAATTTATGTTTTTGTTTCATTCAAATAAAATGAAAATTTCCCATAAAAACCATTTTTTGTAATTAAAAAAAAAAAAAAAATTATTTTATCTTAGTGATAATCAGGATTTTTTTCTTTTTTTTTTTAACATAACGAATTATGGTGTATACCGAGCGTTTCGCTCCATAGCATGAGTATAATAAACGCGCTTTTCTCCTTATATAGTAAACGCTTTGAAAATGTATGTACATACCAAAAAAAAAAAAAACTTTTTACGTCGTTTTTTTTTTAGGTCGGCCATTTTTCCTTAGCAGAGTTTTCCTTTTTTGCTTTTCTTTATCGTTTTTCAAGTGAGATGAGATATCCCAAACGAAATACATATATATATATATATAAAACATCTGGTGGATCTACTATGAGAGATAGTAAATGTAAGACATAATTAATATGCAGCAGATAAATGACATTAAGAAAAGAAAACTAATTAAGAAATTGTCAAAGTCATTATACACATAAATTTCAACTCAGCGTATTGTATATATACGGAGATAATGAAGGCCAGGCTCCCCCTCCCTCCCTGCTCTGATGACGGTCGGTTCCTTGATATGGTATTATTTCGGGAAGAATGTCACGTGAGATGGGATTAGTTTTTCATTATGTGTTTCTTTTTTCCTTTTTGTCTCTCTAAGCTCTATACGTTTATGTGTGGGTGGGATTAATAATGTAAGAATAATGCAGACAACAATAAAAAAGAAAAACAAAACAAAACAAAATAAGGGAAAAAGAGCAAAACTGTTATCATTAGGAATCGGTGATTTACTTTACCATTTGTAATTCTGACGATTGATTTTCTTTTACCCACCCCCCTCTTTCTTCCCCATACATCTACATCTATCCATCCATTCTCACACAAGTATTGGACTGACTGCAAAGATTTATTACGAAAAGATATCTTCGTTCAAATGTCCAATTGTTTTGTTGTTTTATCGATCAACTTTTTCCCTAAAGGCACCAATTCAATTTCTGTAATCAACATGCCTAGTATAATTGTGCAACTGTACCCTGCCCCTCCCCCTACATATTTGTTATCCTTTTTATAATTTCGGTAAGTATGAAAACTCGAGGGACTAATTTCGATAGAATTCTCTCACATAATACTTAGTAGTAACTCCTACTATATCTTTAAACCATTTGAGTTGTGAATATAATTTCCAAATCGATTATTTATTGATATGTAGTCGTATTCAGTATAGGAAAACAAAAAGTATTTCGTGGATTTTCTTCTCTATAGTTCACATCATTTGCATAATAACTAGAGTGCTGATTTTCTTTAGTGTGTCAATGTTTTCTTGGTGAATGTGAGTTTTGTTAAGTGTTCGACAATAAATTTATTCTAACCTGAAATTTTGTTGTTATAAGATTTGTGTAATTGGTCTCTCTCTCTCTCTCTCTGACGATACAGATAAAATTTAGTTCTCAGTTCATTATGAATATTCTGTGATAAAACGTTAAAAAAAATATTTAAATAAAAAATGTTTAAGTAGTTATCGCCTTCAAATCTAAGTAAACCAACCCTTAACCTACATTATAACCCAAACATAATAAATGTATCATAATACTTATATACCTACTTATAAGCCACCCTAAAATTGTGTCAATCATTTATACACAACATTTTCACCCCATTACAAAATTATTGCAAAGTAAGCGTTTCCTCTTGCACTGCTCCGGGTAGGTCACACAGGGCAAACGACGACGCTCTGTTCTTCATAAATATTTAATAAAAACTTTTTTTTTTCTACCGCGATGTTTATCCTTGGGAAATCACTTTTGACAGCCATTTTCTATTAACCAGATTTTCTATAAAAAGACAACACTCTCTCTATGTGATGAATGAAAGGAAAGAAGGAAGTGGAAAGGCATCCTAAATACTATACTGAGCCACATACACATACACACACACACACATTATATACCCAACTGAAAATAAACTTAATTCAAAAACATAAAACCATTTTCAAAGCAAATATTTGATAAATAATTTTTCCCATACCATCGGCAAATATGCTCCTCTCTCTCTGAGACAGTGGAGGTGGAAACGGCACTTTTCGTTATCATATTTTTTATTTTTTTTATTGTTCGAGTAACTGAGTTATTTTTGTGGAATTTAAAATTTTCCAAACCACACCATATGACTCTATATGTTTGGAGAAAATTGAATGCATATTCACAGTTCAGTCAGGCCAAAATACTCCTACGTAAATCGAATTTTCCGCCCACTCTGTTACTTATTTTTCATATCCATACTACTACTAAAGACTACAACACAACGAATGTTTGCTTTGGTATTCAAATGAGTGTATTTTTTCTTCTGTTTTTTTTTTGTCGGCGCTCTTAAATTGATAGTTGACCTACATTTATAGTTTCCGTCCGGCTATATAGAACCGTAACAGGAAATGCTACATTTCCCGAATTGTGTCGCGTGACAATTATATAAAATCCAATATGTCCTAACGATATTGTTTTGTTTTCTAAAATGTGAATGTCTGGTAGGGTGCATCGAGAATTGAAATTTGATCTTATTATAGGATAATGTAGAGGTAGACAAATGTCACTATCTTTCGCTGGTACATTTTATTCTAAATGTCATGTTATCTATGGTACTAATACAATATCGAAAAAACTAACTTAGTAAAAGTTATAGAACATACAAATTTATACACAATTGTTCTTAACGATTTTTCTGTAAAATGCACTATAATTAAGTTAAACATTATAAAAGAACAATTAAAATATTTTCCATAACATTATACAAATATACTGAAAAAAAAATTGATTTAAGGCAGGCATATTTTTCTGAAAAACTTTAATGTTTGAATTTCAATGGAAGCCACATTTTGTGTCAATACCTTATACATACTTACCTTAATTATGAAGCAATTACGATTATAAAAAGTCTAACTTTCCAACTCCTTCTAGATTTACATTATTAAATTCTAAAGATAAGAGAAATTTCATTAAAGTCAGCTCATTTTTTGTACATAAACTGATTGTGACATGGTCACATGGCTTTGATTTTAATGAATAGAAAAATAGTTGATAATAGTGTGCGATTTTAATTCCATTCCAAAATTCGGAAATCCTTGACAATGGGTTGCGTGGAATCCGTTAAGTAGTACTAACTACTGAAAAAAATTAGCCATAATCAAAGATGGATGTTCTAATCATGAAGTCTCCTGTAAAATTAAAGTATCTACCTATTTTCAAGAAAAACTATACCACAAATTAAATGATTATTGACTACAATGTCGTCAGATTAAATTTCTTTCTCTCCATAAAACAATGATGCACCCTAAATGTCCAGTGTGTGCTATATTGTCAAATGTCACTGTGCAATGTGGTGTTAAAAAGTGTTTGTCAATTTTAATTTTTCCATTTATCGAGCCGAATAAATATTTGCAAGCATCCGAACAAAAATGGTATGGATATTTTAAACAGTTTTTTTTCCCCCATTTCTTTTTGTTGTTGTTGTTGTTGTTGTAAAGGCTGTTTACATAATGCCATTAGTACCAATTTTGCTGTACAAATAAATTTGTTTTAAGCTTGGCAAGATTAAAACGTTTCGACGAGTAAGAAGTGATTTATTGTAAAAAAATTGTGTTACAAAATAAAAACGATATTTTATTGTCTCCGTTTTTTTTGGTGTGGAGGGGGAGATATGACCTACTAAAGTGCACAAAAAAAGAGGTTGACAAATTTTATTTGATTAATTGCAAAGTATAACTTTTCTACTTGAGTGAAGTATAAATGGACGGCAGTTATTTTAATTATATATGGGGATAATTTATAATTAGCGGGGAATTGAAGGGTTGTACAATGTACAAACGGTAGCGATGAGGTGTGTGTACAATGTACATACACTAATACAGAATATATTTTTAGATGCCATTCTTTTCATGAAATTATTCAACACAAACGTCGATTACAATTTATCCTCAACACTATTCATTTGGCAAAATTTAATTCACCTGCTATTTAAAAAAACGGCACAGTTAAATATTTCATTCATATTACATCTTACATCCTTTACAATAATGCCTGATAAAATTAATCCTGAATCTTCCACACATTCATTGCAGGATAATTTATCTCATACATTTTTTCTCCTACACAATTTATCCCAGTACATTTGATAATTCCTAAAATTTATCCCTAATACAATTCATCCGGCCTTATTTATCCACAGCCTCTCAGTAGTTCCTATCAACATATTGTCGTCTGATTTGTCTCTAAGTGTCACTTATAGAAGCAGTTTTGGCTTAATTTTATTCAATTCCAGTAAGGATTTTTTTTTCTCAATGTCTAACAGATAATAATTCAGATCCTTCCAAAATTTTCTCAACAACGTTAAGCCTAAAGTCTGAAAAATTTTTATCTTACATCCTTTCACATTTTATGTGTGTGTGTGTGTGTGTGTGTGTTTGTGTGTTTGTGTGTTGATGATAATATTAATGCCTCGTTTTCTCCAGATAAAAGAAGACGAGCAGCAAAAAAAAAAACCCCACACAACTTGTTTATCAAGTTGAATTATATGATTTTTATACAATTTCTTAACAAGGGATGTTTATTCCTTGTGGCTTTTACCTATTGTCGTGTTCCTATACTTATATTTATTATCACACTCATAATATGTTATACCAGCCATCATCATAATACACATTCACGACAGTTGGATTTCGCAAATTATGTAACAAGCTTTGATTTATTTCCTGAAAATCCTCGAAATCGAATCGAAAAAGAATTTCGAAATTTTTCTTTTTTTTTTTTCATCCTCATCTTCGTCTTTTTATCATGTATAGGATTCGAATGGAATAAATATATATATATATATATATATAAGGAAGGTACTATGTATGTATGAATCTCATCTTATATGGGTTAGGAGGCATTTTACTTTCGAGTGGAATTGGAAAATTGGTATTGTGTTACATTAAAGTGCCTATAGATAGCTCAATTGTATATATTCTGTGTATCTATGGAAATAAAATAATTTAGAAATCAAATTAACTCAGAAATTGGATTTTGTACAAACAGCACATTTTGGAGTAAATTTAATTTCGATACACGATTTCATTCGGGCGTAGGCTAAGTGAAAATGGAAAGTAAATAAACATTTTCTAGTATATAGTAAAACCGAGAAAGAAAAAGAGTGTGGTTTAATGTATTGGTTTCTTGGGAGTTCATGGCATACATTATGCATTCTTGTATATTGTTTTTTTTTTTTGGTATGTATATTTATTACAATCCAAATGTCTTTGTTGATTGATTTTACGCATTCGCGTGAAACCTTTTTATTTGCGAATTGTTTATTTTTATCAATTTATTGTTAAGATCAATTCGTTTTCAGTCAGCTGCTTTCCTAATTTTTTCATTCTGCATTATTTTTGTATTTTTTGTAATATTTTGTAAGAAAATGTTAATGTGATTATTTAAAACGAATTGCTGTCATCTATTGTTCATCATCATCATTCATTCATTATTTTGTGATATTTTATTTCATTCAATAATTTCTCCTTTATAAGGCAATACGAATGATTTTCAATATTAATTTTTTTTTACAGAAGCCCTCTTTCTATTACATATTAGGAGATTTTGTGCCTGATACATATGTAGTTATGTTATATTAATATTTCGTTGGTTGAAAATCAGAATTCACTCAGAATCAAAAAAATTAAAAAAAACGTTTAAAATATCTGGTCGCGACTTATGAGGTTTTGCCAGTATAAAGTATTAAAAACTAAAAAATTGGAAAATGTACTTAGTGAATTCTGCTTGCAAACCAACGATTTGTCGTACCTTAAAGTTATATTCTAAAACTCATACTCTTTGTATTGTGTGGAAAAACTATGTTTGTAGTTGGCACGATAAAAGGTTATATGTAGAAAACCAATTCTTTTTCCAAAAAAAAAATTAAAAATACTAACGAAACCCTTCATTGAACTTTTCAAAGTGTATGTTACGGTAGACGCTTTATTGATGTTAATATATTATTTCCAATTATATTACCAATTAAACTATAGGGAAACTTTTATATGGTTAGACCACCCTCAGTTGCTTGAGTGTAAACTAAAATTAAACATCAAAGTTATGCCGTCTTTATGGCTTCAATAACGGGGGTTGAGTGTATCATTTTAAATCTCAACTATTAAATATTACACCATAAATTATGGGTATTAGTATTTAAGCATCTTTAGGATTTGTAATAATAATTTGGTTTGGGAGAAGGACACACTATAATACTATCTAGATAGATTTAAAATTAAATTCTAATATTACCATAATGAAAAATTCGATTATACTTTTATATGTACTTTAAAGACTTTTTTTTTTTTTTATACAACAAAAAAATATCTTTTCCCTAATGGCAGATTTATTATTAACGGATAATCTGTCTTTTAAACAACAGGGGAAAAAAAAATCCATAAAACATAATCCGACCAAACGAACCTTTGCACAGCCTCATTATTTACACAGGGACCTAACCACACAGATTTACAGCCAACCGGAACATTACTTTTAAGAGTCAGTTAACTGCTATTGCTAAGAAATTTATGCTTTTTGAGCCATTTCTAAGTTGCTGGTAAAAGCCAAGACCATTTTATACATTATTAATACATAATTTCACATCGTCATAATTCATTTCAGTGTTTTATGAATTTTTGTCATACACCCGTAATGCCGGTGCCGCCACCATCACACCATCGTTTCGAATGGAAAATTACGACGCGCTTCTTGAAAATGACTTGGAAAAAGATATTACATAGGGATATACCGTACAGAGGGAATGGTGCAAACGAGCAGAGAATCATAATGGTGTACATGGAGGAGTATTTTTCTTTGTAAAAATTAGATCGTGGTTTCTTCTTCGTCGTTCAATATTTGGCTACGTTGAATTTATAAAATATTCCAAATATTTGAAGAGATAAGTAGTGCTTCCTATACTGAATGGCTAATATACCATAAACAATGCGTTTATATATAGGGATCGTTTGAATTCTCGGTTTTATGAAGAGATTATATAGACTTAGAGAAAAACGTTTATTTAGTAATTGTTTTTCACACTAACAACTCTTTGGGTCTTTTGCTTTATATGTACCTGCTGGCGTAAAATGTCAAGGACCTCTTCCATTCCGAAATTAACCACAATAAATTTAATTTCACTTAACTTCTAACCTGGCGTTTACATCAGACAGTAAAACGAAGACAAAACATTTATTTGATAAAATGACAGTAAACAGTGCGGTCGTGAAAATTGAAGCTTTAAAATTGCTTTAAAAGTTCTTGAAAACGAGGAAAATAGACAATTGAAGAGAAAATGTTAAGTCAAACCATTTCTAGCTAACATATGACATTGAGTCAACATTATGGAAGGACTTATTAATTACAGACCTGATTAAGAGATTTTCACTTTCACTAGTTTCAGCCTTTTTACTACTCAAATGTAATTTTACCGTCTCGCCAACTGTTTGAGCTAATGTCTAAAAAGTACTGTTTTAACCATCACTTTGTGCATAGTAAATTGTCCATAGGCTGTTAACGGGGTCAACCTGACCCCATGTATATTTTCTTATATTTTGAATGATCTTTTTTTTTAAATTATCGTATCACTATATAATTTTTTTTAGGCTTTTACACACCTTAGTTGACGCAATTTTAGTTGCCTGACGTATTTAGTTGGCTATTACAATGAGATTTATTTGACCCCAATGCACAGACTGAAGGTTAACAAGGAACGTAGGTGTTTACATGAGACTAAGACAATTGTTAATTAACCTGTCTGTACGTGTACACTGTACATGTGATGATTGAGATGTTTTACTAATAATATCATCACAGATAGAATTTTGGTGAAATATTTTTGCGCGATCTCCATTTTTATTTTTTGACATTTCTTTTTAAAAGTACTCAGCCCAAACAGCACCCGTGATTCGTGAAACAAAATGTTCAAATATCATGCAACGTAACATTTACCATTCATCAAATATTACGTTCAATTGCTAAGAATTATATCAATTATACTTACCCGTCATTCACTCACTCATTAAACAAAATAATATATACATATATACATATGTATATGTATATATATATTTTAACATAATTGTATTATTCTCAGTAAATTTAATTGTAGAATTTCCATATGAAATTAAAATTATATTTGTGAAATTATAAAATATTAAAGCGCTCTATCAACGAAAAATCAACCACAGCATTATTGAAATTCAAATTTATGTGTGGTTTTTTGAATGTATATGATAATTTTATAATTTCCAACTACATCATGTTATATATGCTTGAAATGTACATAAATTTTCTGAATTGATAATATTTCAGTATGTATAGTACATAGTACATATGTACATAGGGTACGATGAAACAGTAAATTAAAATCAAATTAAATTTGCCTTAAAATTTTAAAATGTATTTTAGAGACATATATTAATTAATATGAAAATATTTAAAACACCCACATGGTAATAAATTATGGTTATGTTGTACCAATAAATTTAAAAAAAAATGAGAAGAATTTATTGATTTATAAAGTTTTCCATTTTTTTTTTCTTTTTTTTTTGTGGAAAAATTCAACAAATAATAACAAAATCGTTCATTTACTAAAGCGCTAGAATATTAATTACTATGCCGATATGTATTCAATGAAAATAAATTAATTTCAATTGAGTGGGCCCGCTTGTCATTGTCAATTTGTGAAATGAACGTTTCGGATGTGGTTTACTTTTTGATTTATATACGGGGAGGTCCAATATCATACCATTTCTCCATTTTCCCTTCCGGAAAAACTCAGATTGATTTTATATTGTTTAAATACCTATTTAGGTCTCACCACAGTTTTATTGAAGAAGGAAATGTGATTAATTGCTAATGGCTAAGCATAAAGTAAATCATTTATCTATCACAGCTTGTTTGGCTATTGATTTGTGACAGTTCAGAAGTTTTTTTTTTTTTTCTTCTTCCCCCTTTTCGTTTTTTTTTTGCTTCTGTTATATGTACATTATATAGAATATACCTATATAGAAGACGATGTGCCACACCAGCACACCACATCAGGGCCATTAATAAGCCAATGCGAGATTAGTTAAATGGAAAATGTCGAAACAAAAACATGAGAAAAACGAAAAAGGAGTTTTTCTTATGATTTTCGGGTTGAATACAGTGGTTACGAATTGGACGGGAATAGTATTGTGTGTGAGTTTTATTTTTTTTTTTCTTGTAGGTATGCAAGGAAAAATACGTGCCATATAAACGGTTGTATGACGTGACAACGTATTGAATAAGACAAAATGTTACATATGGGCATGGATAGAGATTGAATTGGCCACAGCCAGATTAATAAAGTCACAAAGTTTTGCTTTAGGATTTATACGCTCTCTGGTCTATAATGTCTATGGTCTTATGTATGTATGTAGTTATTGTGGTATATGTACGCAACAAACACTCTGTTTTATACTACATTCTTTATGTCATAAATAAAATACTCTTCGTTCGGTACATATAATATAGAAATTATTGTGGAGTGAGTGTTTGAGTACATAAACCACACAACTTTATTGGAATTTTATTTCTGACCAACGTACATTGAATGAAGGGCCTAAGATGTGTCAAAATTAACTGCCACTGGTGTACTATATAGATATATTATATGTGTACCCCCAAGTATAACAGTTGGATAATAAACTTTTATACTAATTGCTTGGGTAAGACAACAAACAGAAATTAGATAATTCAGCAAACTTGACAAGAAGACATAAAGAGAAAAAAAGAAATTTTCCATAGATTAAGTTAAAGCAAGACTTATAACTTTCATATTAACATATTAGGGTGAAAGTTCAAGACTGATGACATGTTTTTAGTTTTCAAAAAATGTCATTGTTAGATCTAAGATTATGCTCACCTAAGATTCTATTCAAATTCAAAGTCATCTTCTTTGTGTACAGGTGCGGCTTCATGAAAGCTGATTGTTCATGTATGCTGATCATTTTGAACATGGCACGTATTATAATTCATGGTATATAAAAAATGACGTCGAAATGTCAAAATATTTGTTTTCAATCGGATTTTTTTGTTTTTAATTTTGTGTTGCATTAATTAATAGTGATTATTGTATGTGAGTATGATTCCGGCTCATATGCCTACCACATATTTGCTAAAAGCTTTGGGAAGTGTTTGCATATTTGCACCAACGGTATTGGCCAAATCAAACAATAGCAAATATATGTAGTCGCGTAATCGCTCAAATAATTTAAATTTGCCATTCATTTATTTCAATTAATTAATAATTTGGCCTTCAACTGATAATACCGTCGTGATTAACTAAATAAGTTACGAAAGTGACACCTATATTTTGTCATTTTTTGGTGATTTGCTTGGTGCCAGGTGGTGCCGCCAGTCACCTTACATGAAATGACTTTTAATAAAGTGACAAGTGACAGTGACAATCATTATACATGAAGCTGCACCAGGTTTTTTATCTAAATTTTTCAGAACTTGTCTGATAGACCATCTAGTCTAGAACTTGATGACAGACTTAAAGTCAGTAAAATTTCTCTTGAGTCATACTTTTATAGTTCTTCATAATTTCCATATATTTTTCCATGCATATTCAGAAAGGTCGTCATTTTCTACTACCAGTGAGCCGCAAATAATGAACTCAAACATCTGTCATCGACAACGAAAAGAACCCGATTCATTATTTAAGATCTCGAACATCCTTTAAGCCTCATAACATTGGACAAGGCAAATTCAAATTTTCTAACGGGAGAGACAAACTTCCTCCTTAAGACGTTATTACCCTTTTTTCACAACAATACTGACTGTTTTACTCGTATCACCTCTTAAACAACGTGGACAACTGAAGTTACAACTATATATTGTAGTCAGGTTGTATTTTCCACGTTTTTTGAGAGAGGCTGTTCGGTAAAGATGGTTTCATCATGGAGTAAAGTTAGTTAACCCTTTAAGGTCCATTTGTTTTTCATTAAAAAGTTCAAATAGGTTGTTCCATCCTAAATACAGAGAGGAGATATGTAAATTTTCAAACTATATATTTGACAATCTTCTATGATAATAAATTTTTATTTTATTTTTATAAGCGAACCACGAATTTTATAATTTATATGTTATGTACATCATACAATCACTATGCATATAATAAATAAATTTCCGTTTAAGCCCTCTCATAATGCTTAGAGCAAATAAATAGAAAATAGGGGTTGGGCTTCATGACTAACATAAATAAATAAATTTTGGCTTGTAGCTCCCATATAAACAATCTATCCCGTATTTTAATGTATACATTTTCTTATTAAAACGACAATCTAATTCCATAGAACTTATTTTAACTTTACCCAACCTGACACCCCCATATTCACCGTTACAACCCTCTCGCTCTCATATATATATTTATATGTATTTATATGGTATATAGAACCTATACCCTATTCGTATTGTGTGTGTATATACGACATTAAATCCGGAAGTACGTGAATAAAATGTTTAAAAGCAAAGTTAACTACCTTCAGTCTACGCTCCTTTTATGTCCTCTCCATATTTTAAATTTCAATACATTTTTATTGCATTTTTTTTCTTATCGGCAAACTTTTTAGATATTTGATTTTTATGAACTTAACCTTCTTGCCACACAACCAACCCTATACAAAAATTCTCCTTCCCGTCCCACATTAAAACCATCATCCCCAATATACTTATATAGGTGTATCACTAGCCCCATTGCGCGTCGTCGGTGTGTATTCTTTAAAACTTAATTTTCACCTTTATAGCGGCAACTTTTCTCTTGCTATATGTGGTTAGCATAATCGACCCCGGTGAACGATAAACTTTTCGTCCTTTTTTCCATTTTTCTTTATGAAAAATGTTTTCTTCTTTTTTTTCTTTTTTTTTTCCTGTTGGAAAATTCGTATTATTTTCATAATTTTATTATTTGTGGCGGATTACTGCCATAAATGAGATTACAACCATTCCCAAGGAGTAATAGAGAAATGTTTGTTTACTGTATGCGGTGCGCGGTGTTTTTAACGTTTTGGGTGTAAATGTCATTTAACGCTTCTGGCGGTGAAATCAAATTTATCATCTTCTTAAACAAGTTTAGCATAATAAAAAATAAATTTAATATGCTGGAATTGAGATCTTAGATTTTCTTATGCAAATGTAAACATAATAATATTTTTTTCAAAAAAAAACAAAAAAAAAAAAACCAAAAAATAATAAAATTTATTCGCACTTAAGACGCTAAGCTTCAGGTAAATGTGTGAAAATCTTAGTTAAAAATATAATAATAAAGGAAATTTTCTTATAAAAAGAGATTTATTTTAAACAATGATTGTACATTTATGGTATAATTTACACATTGTGTACCGGGTGACACAGCCATAAAAATGACAATTTAAGAACGTAGTTATTTAATAGAATTCTAGAATGTTTGTTCGCTGGCATCTCTGGCAGTATTTCTAACTTTTTGCTCTAAAAACCATTTTTCATTATGTCCTATATCTTACATAATTTACATATCTTAATGCCGTCTTCTAGCTTTGTTTTGACAAGAGCCAGATCAAAAAAAAATTTCGGTACACGACATCATTTGTACTAGGTGTACGTACGGTACCGTCTGAAATGGGTTGGTTTTGTTTTTATTTTAGTATCAGCTTAGTAGAGGGTGGTGAGACCGCATACTTTCCGGTGGAGCATCTATAAAAAAAAGGACCATATCAATTTTGTAGATTGTCATGTAAATCTGCATGATCCTCAACTCGAAAAATCTTTAATGTCCATGTATGATATATACAATTGTACATATACATTAGGGTGGGTCATTTTTGTATGGAGATTTTTTTGATTTGAGATTTGCCAGAGCCCTGGGGGCATTTTTTCATAAAATTTTTCTTTGAATCAAATTTTGGACAATCACTTCAACGGATTCGTCGAGATTATCAATAATTATGTCGAATGCTTCCTGATATCAATTTGTTGTTATAGCCGATTTCATATATCGATGGATATTTAACAAAAGGTCCTAATCCTCATTTTTCAAATTATTCAGGAGAGAGAAATAACTACATATTTTTACACAGCATTTCATTCAAGAGAACGTTTAAAAAGTGAGAAAAAGCTATATTTTTTCATGAAATTTAGTAAGCTAGTGTTGCCAGATAGGATAAAATATCCCAAATTACCAGATTTCATAAAAAAACCCATTTTTGAAAAAAATTTATGTTAAAAGGCCCTAACCATCCGATATGTTTTGAAGATATTTTTACTAAAACACTTCTATTCCAAATGAATATTTATGTCTCGCAATTAAACCTATTGACATCATTTGAAAAGGAAGCGTACCAAAGAGAATACAATTTTCAGCAAGAATTATGAAAAAACCAAATCAAATCGGTTTCCCTAAACATTTTTCATCTATTCAATAATTTTTCATAATACATAAGGCGCAGGTATATAATATACTTACATAAACATATGGTTGCTACCTTAGCTTATACGATGAGTAGGTAAATACGCTCGTGGTATATTATAAAGACATACAATATTTTGTAACCATATGAAGGATGTATATGCATTATAAATATTTGTTGGCAAAGAAAAAAAAATGAAATCTCTGTCTTGCTTCAATAAAAAAAAAATTAAGTGAAAATAAAAAATACAAAAATTCTCCCTAAATTGTTTCAATTGAATTTTACGTGCGATTACATGGTTTTGCGGGGAGGATCGAATATTGGGGTAAAGAATGTAAAAGGAGTCTTTTCATGCATAAAACATCAAAAGATGTTTACTTTATGAGAAGCAAACATTAAAATGTCGCCCAATAATGTAACGTGATTGTGTGTTTTCACATAAAATCGACATTCGATTTTATTATTTCGCAAATGTTTCAAATGAATAAAAATTGGAAAGAATAACCAATGATGTGATGTTGTAAAATTACTATGAATCGATGGGAAAAAAAAATTATTCCTAAACCTTGATATATGGAAGCAATAATATTGAACATTAAATACTAAAATCATTGCTATCTATGTGAATTTTCTTTATTGACATTGTAACACTGACTTTATATAACTCCATTCGATTGGAAAGTTAATACTCTTCTACGTTCTTCGTTGGGTGTAAATAAATTGCCTTATTTTTATATGTTGCCATTACCATTAAATTGAATGATATACATACATAGTTTAAGTTGAAATATTTAACTGTATGATGATAACAATCTCCCCACTCTATAGAGAAGAAAAAAAAAAGATCGTCCGAGGATATAATTTTCTAAAATTGTTCCTACAAAGATTGGCATTTCGATAAAGTACAAAAGGCGAACTTCCTTTATTGTATTCTGCGGGTATTAAAATCAAATTGAAAACCATTTCGGTGTTGTTGGGGATGAAATGCAGTTGCTAAATTTTTTTCACACCGATAAAGTTATGGTCATTGTCAATTTTTTTCAAAATGACGTTTTTTTTTTTTTTTTTAAATAGTCGCAAGATGACGGAATCAGTAATTCTCACGAACCGCCATTGAAAATACTCTATTTAAAATACATTTTGCGTATTCTGCTGTGTAATCTTTTTCGATATAGAAACTTTTCATCTATTTGCTGTGAACGAATACGATTATGCTGATAATTTCTACGTATGTACGTATTTGTTTAGGACCATGGTATTCCTTTCCATTAGTAAATTAGGAGGGACTACAATATAAGATCCATTACTCGAATACTTTATGTTCAGACATAAGTTACTCCTTATGACCTACATTTTATCCATATATATAATACATTACCAACAACAACAAAAAGCCTTAACATTACATTAATAACCTTTTTACATCACATGAATCCTTTTCTATTCTACTCCACACATTACACAGTTTAATATGTAAAATCGTAATTAAATTCCCTATCAAATGCGTTGTTATTTAATACCAAATGATCATTAAACTGTCCATTAAAATAAAATCCCTTAACCAATTTGATTAAGAATTTTACTTTAATTTGTAGATAAATGGAAATTTCACCATTTTGCTAAAGGTCTATTTATACACACTACACAAGTACACACACATACATCTATAAATTTCCAATCATTATTAGGTATCAAATGTATCCTTCTATTCTACTATATATTATATATGTATAACCAACCAACCTATGTATATAGGTACATATCCACTATCATTATTTCCAACTCCTATTTACAATAAACTCTTAAAGTTTGAAAAGCAATTAACATTTTCATAATGCATTTGACACATGAGTGGATATTAACTGATAGTGAAATGCAATCTTGCATGTTTGCTACTATGAACACTGAACAGTATAGTTACCTCTATAATTCCGTGCTACAATTTATACTCTATAGATAAATAATCTTCTATAAATACATAGGAAAATGTCTGTCTAGCGTGGAAGCAAATAAATATTGGAGTTTTCTTTTTTCTTCTCTTAAATATGTAGCTGTAGGCCTGATAATAAATATTAAGAAGTGTTTAAGAATTAAAACACTTCGAAGATATAATGTAAATGGATTAGAACAATTTTTGGAAGAAATTCTCTCTCGAGTTATTAATTATTGGGGTTTTACTAAATATAATTAATATGATTATGATTTTAGAATCACCAATCATATTAATTACAAAATTATGATCTTGAAAATCTAACGCAAAAAGAAATAAATTGCTTTAAACTAAACAAAATCTAGTGCTCTGCCCAACACAACAACCGATGCACGTCAAGTACCTACCGACAGCAAAAAAATTGATGGGCTTCTATTGGGATTCACTGTATTAAGGACTCAGCATTAAAAGTAATACTGATGCTGTGCCCATCTGCGTTCTTGCCCAACCATTTAACAAAAGGAAAAAGTGAATTATTACCAACTTCCATAAAGAATTTTCGCATAAGAACACCAAACCGGCAACTTATTCTCCGACAGCAATACTACGTAGTTTGGGGGGAGAAAAAAAATAGCTCAAATATATCATGATTAAATAGATGTAAATTTGATAGAAGGTAAAAGCATTTGTTAAAAAACTCTATGGCGCACCCAGGCACTCTCCCCGACCCACTTAATGAAAATATAATGTTTACGAGCCATATATTAATTACGGTTTACATAATTAATAATAATTGCAACCCTCGTCTAAAAGTACCTTATAAAAGTTTTTCGTAAATTATGTACCTACATACATACATATCTACTACACCATGGGCCAGGTCTTTTTCCTCTGTACATACGTATATAGACAAACGACTACAAATTAGGATTTGTGCGGCGATGAGACAAGACGCTCTTGAGACTTAAGAAGCATTTCAAAACGCAAGTAAAACGTCGTTATTTTTTTTTTAAGGCACAACAATGTCCAAGCAAAAAAAAAATCCCATTTTTTTAAGGGTGATTAATAAATCACCTGTAGCCGCGCCGGGTTATGTTTTTTTTGTTTTTTTTTTTTTTTTTTTTTTTTTTTTTTTTTTTATTTTATTTATTTTAACATTTTTGGTAGTTCCGTTTATGATTCCATAAATAACTTTCAATAGCGCCACTAAAGGTTAGATTTCCAAAAAGTTTACTAAGGAAATAGCAACATATAAATTTGCACAGATGTTTCAATCCACTAGAAAAAGCTTATGCAAATTTAGTATCAAATACTATGTACCGTGAAATGCAATTTCCGTTTTGATTTTATATCAGTTTTATGTATTTATTATGGCTAAGTAAATGGTATCATTACACATACGTTTGTACATATACTGTGTACTATTAGATAGTGTAGAAGAATAGTTTGGTATAAAATGTGTTTTTAATTTTATTATTTTTTTTGGCTTGGCTTTTTAAATGTATGGAAAATAAAGTTATTTACATTATGCCGCAAGGGAAACTTATTTACAAAAAAAATAAAATTAGAGGGAGTAAATAAAATAATTATGTTATTCGGTAAGAAAACTATAAAAAAAATAAAATTAGAAAAGTAAAAAATTACACTTTTCGGTTTCCGGCATAATTTAAATTTTAATTAATTGATGACTGAATTGCGTGGGCAAGAGTCATTATAAACAACTGAGTCTCATGAAAATGAAGAGACATGTCTAGTATATTGATATTGATCTAAATAATATAGTAGAATCGAATAATTACGTGATCTAGATTCCGTCTAAATAGCTGAAGCTAAAGAGATGAGTATAAGTTTATTTAAATACTCCTACAGATCTCTACATATTGTTTATTGCAAAGGACAAGCGTTGTTATGGGAGGGTGGGATACTGTGTTTGTACCTAATTTTGATATAAACCATTCATTTACTCCATTTATTTCTAGAGTTTTTAATCATTCAATATTGTACAGAAAAAAATAGAACAAAGGCGTAGATAATATATTTTTCTTACGAAATATTACACATTTTTGTCTGCTGTATGTATTTTTTTCGATAGCAAATAGATAAACAAACTACACCTAATTCCGTTTTTATGCAAATTTAGTTTAACGCGATTAAAAAAAAATTATTTTCATTTTTTTTTAATGTGATTTGATTTCATTTAACGCGGTCCAAACAAATTCATTTTGAATTAAATTTTAATAAGAGTAAAAACATAATGAGGAAATTAAAACGAATATGCAAACCGACGATCGCAGTGTGCTTTGCATGTTACCAGTCTTTGTTTTAATTCAAAATTATTTTTGTTGTTATTAATGATTATTTTTCCTTTTTTGAATAATAATTGTCATTTAGTCAAGAATAATTTAATAAAAAGAGTTTAACAAAATTACGTAAAAACGACAAAACTTTAATTATTTTTCAGCAGACAAATTCTGGTCGCAATTTACGTAATCTGACGTTTAGGGCTACGATAGAACCGCAAAAAATAACGCGAATGCGCAGTATGAATTTCCAAATTTTTTCCATCCGTTTCGTTTTATTAGTATATTGTTCATATTTGAAAATTAATTAAATAAAATATTTTATTTTGACAAATGAAATTTTTTTTTTATATTGTTTGGTTC
>JANSTT010020741.1:0-46564 GCA_026745375.1 Platyura marginata | reverse complement strand
TCTCTATAATTGTTGTCATATTCATTTTTTCTACATTTTGACTACCTTTCGAGTAAATGAATGGTTTATATCAAAATAAGGTGAACATACGACAGCCTCCCCTATTTTTTTGTCCGATTTGCTCCAAAAACAATAGGAATCTTACTCTAGGACTACATAATAAACTGAAAAAATTTCAACTTTCTAGCTTTAGCTGTTTGTTTGTTTCTTTCTTTCTTTCTAAGAACATTCATGGTTAGTTTGGTTAACATTTATTTTATTTTTAATTTTTACGTAAAATATGTCCACAATCCATATAAACCCTGCAATAAAAGTGCAACAGTTTAAAAATATAACACTTGCTGTATAAGATCCAGTAGCATCTCTTAATAGACCTAGTAAATAGGATAATTTGCTCGAATAATTTGTATTTGTTGTAATCAAAATAAATTTAATTACCAACTATCGGACCCGTTGTTATTAACAATATTCCACTAACTAACATTTGAATACCACTAGCGGATGGTAGTCGTTCAATTGGTACACTGTTTGCAATAATGACGCCCAAGTATACCGCAAATATAGATCTTGCTACAGCCAATGTACATGCGGCAATCATTACATAAATATAAGATGGTGCAATCAGAATTGATATTCGTGTAATAATGAAAATTGGCAAACCATAAAGGAACATTAATCTTGGTGGTTGTTTAAAGTAGTCTCCAATGAATGGCAAACAAAATCGAGATAAGGCCTCGACGGCCGCAACTGATGACATTAAATTAGCAATTTGTGCTCTGCTATACGAAAAATCAAACAAGATAAATATGAAAACTTGAAAAAAGTTCATCTCAGCCAAATCAGCTACGCAGATTCCAATTAGTATGATAACAAATGGTTTATCAGTGAGAAGGTTCAAATCGAACGTCCTAATCAGCCAATGTATTGATCTCTTACAGATATTATTATTATTAATTGTTTCGGATGAGGTAATTATTTCATTAGAACTGAAAAGATAAAAAAAGGTATGGCATTGAAGTGTTAAAAAAAACATTTGGTAGGTTTATAGAATTCAATTAAGCAAAAACATAAAGGATTAGACAAACCTTTCTCTTGCTTCTGCTGTTTTATTTTCGTTTTCAACAATGACATCTGACGATTCTAACATTTTCTCTGACTCCACTGGCAATTCAGTTGAATTCCTCAGATGCCATTTTACAGGTTGAAGTATTAGTGCCAAAACAAATATATTTAATCCCACAGCAGCAGATATAAGAATAAATCCATCACTGCCGTATTTATCTATCAAAACTGTAACTATTTGTGGACAAATGATTGAACCAATTGAATTAATCGTCATAGATATACCAGCTGCTTTGCTTCGATGTACAACAAAATACGAAATCATACACACATAAAATGAAGAGTCTCCAATTCCTCTACCGAAACCTGTAAATATTTAATAAATTTAAAATTTTCACTTAGGAACTGCCCTTAGCCGCCGTTACCCATTAGAAAAACAAACGCGATAAAAAATGTAAATAAATTATTCGCAATCAGTGCCAAGAGGATGCCGCTAACGATAAGAACGGCAGATCCCACCGCCACTTTTCTACTACCAAATTTTTTTATAAATGGTGCTGCAATTAGCGTTATGCCTAATCCAAGGGCTCCGTTAGCGTTTAGCATGAACGTTATTTCACTGGCATGTAATTTTAGTTTTTCTGTTTTTTCTTTATACACAAATGCTAAATCACCAAGAGCCACTCCACCAACTATCTGAAACAAAATAAATAAAAAAAAAAAATGATAATTCTTGAAAATCTGAGAATTGAGAATTCTGTCAAATGCAAATTCTGTCAAATGCAAATCAGATAAAATAAAATTGGAGTAAAACTTTTTTAGGCAAGTGGTTCTAAGCGATTAAAACTAAGCTTAGACTTTTATTTGAGTTATCTTCATTTACTCCCTCCATAACTACACTCAGTAATTGCCGAGTGGGAGGAGAAAACACGACTCCTGCACTGGAAAAACACACCTGGCCTAAGACAGGCAAAAAGGAACATGGTGCCTTTTACCAAAATGAAGGCAAAAAATGTTCTCAAACTAACAAAAGTGGAAATAAGGACGCTAACGTGACTTCTATCAGGCCACTGTAAACTAAAATACCACATGCATAAACTAGGACTTGTCGATGACAATGTCTGCAGGCTATGCATGGAGGCTGAAGAAACGGCTGAACACGTGCTATATGTGTGCATCGCTATAAGTCGGATGCGGCTGCATTACCTAATCCCCTCAATGGAGATAGGGAAAGCAGCGCCCAGGGAAATACTGACCTTCTTCAAAAAGGTCGAACCGTTACTGGGCTAAACCATAAGAGGGCATGACACAATAGACCTTATAGGTCGCAGTGTCCAGTGGTATAATGTGCACCACCCTCCTGCAAAACATTAACATTATTAACTCCCTCCATCTTAACCTATATTAGTCAGTGTATAATATTTTTTTTTATGTTAAGAAATTAACTGTTTTTATACTTACACCGAATAATCCATAAGCAGCCACCACTAACCAACCCCAACCGCCATCCGGTGGTATCTTTTTTAATTTACGATTTGTATTTGATAAAACTTCAGTCATTTTGAAATGGCTATGGGCTATTTAACTCGCTGTTTCGTATCGTTGTAATTTCATATTGTCTTGTTTGGTATTTTGGCGCATAAAATAGGGGCGTTTTGAGTGTTGAACTTCCCCTTTGGGTAATTTGCAAACAGTTATCAAAACAAAATTTTTAAGTGTATTTTTTAGTTGCTAAAATTGTCTTTCGATTTTTGAAAAATCCAAAAATCAATTTAAAAAATTTTTGATCGCTTCGCTCGCTTGTAAATATCTACTAAGTATAATCTATAGTATGTTATGTATTTTATTTATTTATTATGACTTAAAATGTTACAAAAAAATTGTTACGCTTCACGAATATTAGTGTAAGTTTACTTACATACATACATATGTACATACATTAATCGTATTTAATATTGTATCTTACACTTAATTACTTCTAAGACAAATATGTCGGTCTATTATCTAAAATTCTAAAAATATAATTTTAAATGTTGCTAGAATACGCGAAAGTCACACTAAAACTGATTTTCGTAATAGTAAAGCGTATTTGTCTGGCCCATCTATGACAGCTGATGTCACACGTGTATCGTACAAAATACTTAGAGTTTAAGAGAAAAACAAGTCTATGGAGATTATACATATGTATGTATATTATGTAAATGTAGAATTAAAGAGATTACTTATATGAAAAATATTTATTTTACAACGTTTAAGTCGTCTTACTATTTAGATTACATTTCTTATAATTTATTCGGTTTGGTTTGTTCCTTTCTAAGCATATTTAATCATTATTTATTAGTGTTTTTTCTTAATTTTTATTTTTTACGTAAAATTTGTCCACAATCAATACAACACCAGCCATTAAAGTGCAACAGTTGAAAAATATAATACTTTGTGCATAAGATCCAGAAAGATCCCTTAACATCCCTATGATAATAATAAAAAATTTGATTATTACACTCTTATTTATAAAAAAAAATTTATTTACCAACTAGTGGACCAGTTGGTATTAGCATTAATCCGGTAATTACCATTTGTATACCATTAGCGGCGGGGAATCTTTCAATAGGTACACTGCATGCCATTACAACACCTAAATACACAACGCATATTCCTTTTGCTATGCCAAGAAAACCTCCTGCGATCAATAAATATGTATACGAAGGTGCAGTTAGCATTAACGTCTTTGAAATAATAAAAAATGGTAAACCGAACATGAACATCGTTTTTGGTGGTTGCCTAAAGTAGTCACCAATAAATGGCACTATAAATCGAAAAATTGTTTCGACTATTCCAATCGTTGACATTAAATTACCAATTTGTTGTGTGGAATACGATAAATCATCCAACATAAATATCATAATTTGCGAGAAGTTTATCTCAGTAAAGTCAGATAGACATATTCCAATCACAGTGATCATGTATGTTTTATCCGTAAGAAGCTTTAGATCAAAGTTTTCGACTAGCCAATTGAAAGATCGCTTGAGAATATTTTGTTTGTTTGTTACCGGTTGTTCACATGAGCTATAAATTTAATAAAATATTTTCTCTAGTTAGCGTCGATAATACTCTTCAGATTTATGTTTTTTTTTTGCTAGAATAATTGATCGTACTTCTTGATCAATTTACGTGGGCTAAGTTCTTCCAATTTTTTTAAATTGGAGAGTAGCTGTGAAAACTTGGTAAAATACTAACCATTTTCTTTCCACGGTATCAATTATTGTTTCCTGTTCTTCAATAGTGTCTACATCTTGTTCATCGTTTCCGGTTTTTAGTGATTGATAAGAATCTTTTGATATGGTAGATGACTGATCAACAGCTAAAATTGAAATTTTTAATTAAAATTAAGAAATTTGTTAAGATATTGCTTTGTTCACATTTAGACTTGTCCTTTGGATAATTTGTTTCATTTTGTAGAGATTTTTTTACTTGCAACTCATAGTCTTCCGTTGAATTTTTAAAATGCCATTTAACAGGTTGAAGTAGTAGAGCCATAGGAATAATATTTAAAGTAATAGCACCTATTAACAGGATACATCCGTTGCTTCCATATTTATTCAGGAAAAATATCACTATTTGTGGAAAAATTATTGGACCAATTGCAATAATTGTCATACCAATGCCAGCCGCTCTATTTCGATGTACGACAAAATAGGACATAACACAGCAAAAAAATGAGTTTTCATTAAAACCCCTACCGAAACCTATTTCAGTTATTAAATGTTTAAAAATTTCAATGATTTTTTTACTATTTACCTAGTAGTATGACGTATGGAATAAAAAATGTAATAAAATTATTTGAAAAAACTGTTAATAATATTCCGCCGCCATATAGTATTCCAGATGCTAAGGCCACTTTTCGACATCCATAGTTTTTAATTAGTGGTGCCGCAAGTAATGGAACACATAATGACAGGGCTACATTGGAACTCTGGATAATTGCAACGTCCGTTGCCGGTAAATTGAATTTTTCGATTCTCGATTTGTAGATAAATGCAAAATTGCCCGTAATTGGAAATGAGATCATCTGAAAAGAAATAACACTAATTAAATGAACCAGGACAAGTGTTTTCGTTTTGTCAGTGGCTCCAGACTAAGATTTATTTATCGGTATTTATTCGCTACCTATTTATTAAAAAAAAGTACAAAAAAGTGATCAACAATGTTCGGTTTATTAACAAATTTACTTTTTCTTTTTATTTTATCAAAAGTATCACGCACCGCCACTGACTTAAGTCAATTACACAATACTTACAAAAGATATTGCATAAGCAAGAACAACAACCCAACCCCAGCCTCCATCCGGCGGCACCTTTTTCGGTTTATATTCTGGATTTATAGTTGTTTCTTGTTCGTGAACCATTTTGACTTAACTAAGTCAACCAACAAAAAACTTTACTAATTATTATATTCTCTTAACGGAAGTTTAACATTTCCGTAAAACACTTTTAATTTCTACAACAATCAAATCTTTATTAATTTCGGCTATAATCTGTCATCTACTACAAGTGGTAAAGTGAGTTTCTACTACACTATTAAAAAACACATAATCAAAAATAGTATACGACGTAGAGGTATCTAACTCATTTAGATTAGAATCTTTTATGATTATACGAACGTTAAAATAATATATTTCTGAACGTCTAAGGTTAAGTGTACTGTAAACAAATCCAGTTATGTAGGTATAGAAAATTTAAGCTAGAGGATTCGTAGACAATTTTATGAGTAATTATGTTGAGAGCGTTCACAAGTGATAATGATATAGACAGAAAAATTTTATATTAATCCGATGATAAGCTGTACGAGTTGCTTAAAGAATGTTAATTAAATTTTGTGTGTAAAATGTCTAGAGATTATCTGAACGATAAAAACAGCTGTGATCGGAACTATCGGAATAAAAACAAACGGAAAGTGATAAGAAAATAAAAATCAGAAATTATAAAATTATTTATTCAAACATTTGTAAACTTTAAAAATTAATTTTTTTTAAATTAAACAATCGTAACATTGTTCTACCCTATATTGTCTTTGCCGTAAAGTTTTAAGTCATAATAACCACGTTCATCCGTTTATCTGTGGTGAAAATTCCAACTAAACGGCAGTTAATTGAAAGCTAAAATTGGCAGTTCATTAAGTACTCTTAGAGTTAGATATCTATTGTTTTTGAAGCATATCGAACAAAGTATAAGAGAGATGGGAGTACTGTGTGTCTTAATTTTTATATAAACTAAACGGAATAGTGAAAAAATTATAGAGAATTAAAACATAAAGATTTCATTCTTAGTGCAAAAAGTTTCACGACCCACCGTTATGACGCTGCAATCAATTTTATATCATTTTAACGGTTTTTAAATATTTGCATTTAATTTACATAACTACTCAATATTTATATGTTGTACAGTAAAAAAGGCTGTTAAGTAAATCTACAAGCCTTCCTCACTCACCTCTATTCTTCCGTCAAATTTCCATTTTAGGAAGCTGAGAGAACTAAAATTTTGAAACAAAAAAAGAAAAATACAAAGTTTTTCGAAATCACTTTCTCGCACTATAACGATATCGATTTCAATAAAAGTGCATTTCGATCCGCCTTCTTCAAGGTTAGTTTAGCGAAAGTCGTGTAAGTTTACTTCGCAGCCTTTTTTTCTAAAATTCACTTCCATAAGGAATAAGTTTTTAACCATAACCCTTTGAGACCGTATGGCAAAATATGTTGCCCACTGACTTTCTGTATGCATTTTATCCATTTATCTAAATTTTCCGCCACAATTATAATTTTTCTATTTTTTCTTTATATGTGAAGAGTGTAAATCAGTCTTTACTTTCCCGTTAAGATTTTATAGCGCAATATCACACGAAAATTGGATTATTTGAAACAGTTCAATAAGAATGGCTTTAATCACAGTTTAAAAATATTTTTAAACTGTGCTTTAATATAATTGGTCCCCATTTCACTGTTTTCCCAAAAATATTAGTTTATTTACTAAATAATTTGTTTATTATTACTTATTGTTGAAGGCGCAATTTTATTCTCTTATCATAGAAATGATAGGAAAATGTCTTACAGTAAAGTGAAAAAATATCGCCACATAAAATCAAGAACCACATGATAACTCAGTTCCTAGCATCTGGTTCAAAATTTTTTTCCAGATTTGGATTCTACGATCAAAAATTAGCTAGAATAACTGTAAATTTTCAATAAATATAATTCGACAAAAGTTCAGGTCTCAAAGGGTTGATAAAGGTTTTTTTTTTTGGAAAAAATTATTTCAAATATAGATCTATATTCTATATGTATGCTTAGCTAATCTTTCTTGCCCAACAATTTTCCATCTTAATTTTTGTTTTCTAAAATAAATAAAAAAAGTGCCACATATTTTTTAAATTAAAAAAAAAACATTTCGAGTAAATGAATTGTTTATATAAAAAATTTGCAGGAGAGCTGACATCGCATAATATAAAATTTGACAATTAGTAAAATATTTACAAAAACACATGTACGTACATTACACACACAATTGTTATTTGTTACCATAAGTATTAATCAAAAACACACAGTGTAAATACCTACGTAAATACATGAAATCGAAAAACAGTAGCTGAGCTGAATGATACATTGGTCAAACAGTTCAGATCAGTTGAGATATATTTACGGTAGTGATAAATAAATGTACAATAAGACGTAATGAACAAACTGATTTCAATAATTATTGTTATTTCGGTCGTTGACTGTTCATTTATTAATCAATATCCTCGATTTAAAGAATACAGTGACGATGGTGATCCTGGTGAACCACTATTTCTAACGCCATATATTAAAAATAATGATCTAAATACAGCCAGACAGTTGGCGGCCGTCGTTCATCCCGAAATGCAGTTGAAAAGTTATTCGGGCTATTTAACTGTCAACGAACAGTATAATTCGAATATGTTTTTCTGGTATTTTCCGGCTAAATTGCAGGCAAAAACAGCACCGGTTGTTCTATGGCTTCAAGGTGGTCCGGGTACTTCTTCGCTATTTGGTTTGTTTACCGAAAATGGACCATTTTATGTAACTGCTGATGGAAATTTAGCTGAACGACAGTACTCATGGCACATAAATTATCATCTCATCTATATTGATAATCCATGTGGAACGGGATTTAGTTTTACCGACAATGTTCGAGGCTATGCGACAAATGAAAAAGAAGTCGGAATAACTTTGTACGAAACGTTGAGACAATTCTTTGTACTATTTCCGGAACTCCAGAAAAATGAATTCTATGTAACAGGTGAATCGTATGCGGGTAAATATATACCGGCCATTGGACACACTATTTTGCATATGAAGGATGCAAATCCGCCAATTAATCTCAAAGGTTTGGCCATTGGAAGTGGATTCACTGATCCAATACATCAAATTAACTATGGTGATTATTTATATCAATTAGGGTTAATTGATTTCAATGGGAATCAATTGTTTCGTGCTGCAGAGATGAAAATTATTGACTACATTAAGAGGCGAGATTTTGAATCTGCTTTTGATGGCTTTGATCGACTAATTAATGATAAAAGACCAGAAGGATCTATTTTTAAAAATCTAACAGGATTTAATACGAATTTTAATTTTATGAATCCAGACGCTGATAATTCATCAGTTGTTTTGGGTGAGTTTGTGCAGGCCTCCAATACCAGAAAAGCTATTCATGTGGGTAACAAGACATTGCACGGCTTAAAATCTACAAATAAAGTAGAACAGTATTTGAAAAAGGACATAATGGCTAGTGTTAGTTTTTGGGTCGCCGAATTATTGTCTCATTATAACATTTTAATATTCAATGGACAATTGGATATTATTGTTGCGTATCCATTGACAGAACAATATTTACAAAAACTAAAATTTAATGGTGCTAATGAATACAAAACTGCTAAACGATATATTTGGATGGTTGATAATGAAATTGCTGGATATGCTAAGCATGCAGGAAATTTAACAGATGTGTTAGTTCGATCTGCTGGACATATGGTGCCGGCTGATCAACCAAAATGGGCTCTTGATATGTTGTTGAGATTTACAACAAAGAAAGGATTTTACTACTAATATTTAATGTTTCTTTTAAATCTTTTTTCAACTGAGACGATCGCCATCTAAAGGAGGGGTGGGGGGCGGTTGTTATTATGTGAATAGAGTAAGTCAGTATTTAAATGTAATATTTCAATAAATATGATTCGACAATTTTAATTTTGTGTATAAGCTCGTTTTCCTACCTTAATCCATATAATAGCGCGAGTTTGATAGAAGAGTGGAAATTTCAAGTGGTAAAGCAAACCAGAAATCATACCGTGGAGTCAATCGCTAGCCTTCAAACGATCAGTACTAGATATTAAAACAATCACTAGTTAACACGGAACCTAGCCACTAAAAATAGATATAGAAAGTGATCGTGGACATACAAATAATAAATTATACAAAGAAATTGGCTCATGGTACTACACTATACACTACATATTTGGAAAGAAGGAATCCTGAACACATCACTGGACGTTGGGAAAGAAGAAGAAAGAAAACATAAAAAGGAAACAGAAAGGTACGGCCAGTTTTTTAAATACATGTGTTCCTCCTCAATTTAATCTTAGATCGTTTAATAAATAACGTAATTAGGAATAAAGTTACTTTCTTTAAAATAATTCTGCTTTTATATATAAAACGTATGTAATGTAACGTGCCTAGTGGGCAGAGGGGGGATTATAATAAAAATCAAAAATTTCCATTAAAAGTCTACGTCAAATATGGAAAGTATAGAAATTTAAAAATGGACATTAAAAAATTAGTATTTCAAAAAATAGTTTTTAATTTTAAAAATAAAAGTAACATTCACCCCTTTTCTCGCTTTGTGCCCCTAAAAAATTTATATACATTTGCACTGATTGTTACTATCACGTTTTGACCAATATTTGAAATACAACATTTCTATGGTCCACAATGCCACACATATAAATGTCATAAAATTAATAAATGTAATACATTTAGCGTAGCTACCCGACATGTCCATAATTCGGCCTGAAACGATAAATATTCGATTGGGAATCAATTGAAAATTAATGAATAAAAAAATCACTAACCAACAATAGCACCAAGAAGTATTAACATCAGTCCATTGGAAACCATTCGAATGCCAGATGCCGATGGTAATTT
Organism: Platyura marginata; assembly: GCA_026745375.1. Taxonomy (NCBI): domain Eukaryota; kingdom Metazoa; phylum Arthropoda; class Insecta; order Diptera; family Keroplatidae; genus Platyura; species Platyura marginata. Next base: position 36,288 of record JANSTT010020741.1, on the reverse strand, counting down.
ATCTATTGTGACACTAGCCGGAATAACCAATACCATATACACGGTTCGTACGCCCTTCGCTAAACCAAGCAATATTCCTACAATTATCAGACTCTTATAGGTAGACACAGCTAAAACACCTAGAAGCAAGAAAACATTGCTTACATCCTAAATTCCCCGCTTAAAATTCCAATATAGAGATATTTACTGGTACGAGCTAGTATCAGACAAACTAAACTAATCATATACATAACACGAGGACCAAATTTTAAGAAGTCACCAATAAATGGTGCTAGAAATCGTGCTATTATATCGGAAATTGCAAGCGTTGACATTACGCTGGCTATTTCGATGGTCGAGTAATTCAATTCGTTCAGTATAAATGGCGTTAGAACGGAAAAATTTATCTCGGCAAATGTTGCTATTGACATGCCAAGAATTATGTTAACAAATATTTTGTCACGCAGCAGATCCAGATCAAAACAATTTATGATCCATACTTGAATCGCTTTCCAGTAGGTTGATTTTGGTTTTTCTGTTAATGTTGATCTGAAAAGGATTTTAGAAATTAATTCCTGAATCAGATGTTCTGAACCAACTAATGGAACAGTTTTTTTTAAATTTATTACTCAATATTTTGGTTTTTAGTGGTTTGTTCAATCTGGCAGGCATTTTTATTTTCATTGTTACTGAGTATTTGTTCACCAAGCCCCACACTATATTGTCCCATACTATTTGAACCTTTTGCTGTGGTATTGACAGTGTCATTTCTATAGCTCAAGTCTATTGTTTGGCACTTTCCATTTAGAATTTCATTGGCGTTATTTGAATATACTCCGTTATTAACTGAATTTATAAATTGTAACGTAGATTACTTAAAAATGTTAATTAAATAATAAAAATCTTACTATCCGCCATTAGTTTATCACATTCTTCTTCATTAGTATTCGTTGAGATCAAAAAATTATTCTTGGAACATTCCGCTGAATACTTCTCATGATACTTGACTGGTTGAAGTAACGAAGCTCCCACCAATACATTTGCACTGATTACACCAAGTATCAAAACACTTCCATTAAATCCGTAAACGGTCAACAAAATGGTAATTAATGGTGGAAAAATAATTGGACCAATTCCACTTAATGCCATTGTAATACCGGCCGCTTTGCTGCGTCTTTCCTTAAAGTATGTGTTTAGTGCCAATGAAAATGAGGATGTGCCCAAGCCATATCCAGCAGCTATATTTGGAGCGATAAAAATTAAAAAAAAAAAATCTTATCTCACTGACATATTTCAAACCTGTAATAATACTGTACGTAATCACAAAATGTCCGAAACTATTAGCAAATGAGGTCATAATTGTTCCAGATGAAAATAGCAGACCAGCTGCATAGGCAACTTTTCGGTATCCAAAATATTTTAAAAGTGGTCCAGTTATTAGACCCATTAACATACCAAATGCTGAATTTATGTTTATGATTAGCGATACATCCGTTGCGGGCATTAAAATGCTGGATAGTTTGTCTTTGTAAATAAGGCCAAAATTTGTAATAATGGGTAGTGTCACTGTCTGAAAGGAATAACAAAAAAAAAAAATTGATAAAATTAAAGAAAATAATTAATTAAAATTATACTCTAATAAATTAAAAATATTATTTGGAATTCTGATCGCGAATATGTGCGATACCACAGACAAGTAAATATAAAGATGGAAAATCAGAGCAAAAAAGTGGCTTTAGTTTATTTCATATGTTTTTTTATAATTTGTTTGATATTCTTTCATTTAACCCTTTGAGATCTGACCAGTTGTCGAATTATTTCTAATTTTATAGTCGTAGAATTAAAATCTAGCAAAAAAATGTTAATCTCAAACGGTTAAGAACCCATAAAAATTCATAGCTCTAGCTCATGGACGAGAAATATTTTCTTTTTAGTTTTTCATGAAACGTTGAGAAAACACAAAATTTCCACTCTAATATTTTTGTTTAAAAAGTATAAACCAAAACCCAAAAATTCTATTTATTTAGGGGAAGATATTAAGAAGGAATTAAAGATAAAATAAATATGTAGGTACTACAATAGATTTCGAAATGATCTACTAAATTTAAAAACATTTAGATTAACAGGTGAAATAGATATAGATAAAACAAAAAACAATCTAATCTCAAGGTATTTTTAACAATACAAATAAGAATCTACCATTTGGCTAAGTATATACACTTAAACAATAATATTTTATTACCGTTATCATAATTTATAACAAGACACCGAAATCACCTCTGCCATTTATCTTATCAGCGAAGGGATTAAATGTCGTCGTACCGTAGATACGAAAATGCCAATTTATTATTATTGTCTTAGATTATTGTTGCACTTAACAACATACATAAAAACAATTTGTTTTCATTGTTCTATAAAAAAAAGAAGAAAAAAATCACTTACATTACATAGTGCATTAGCGAAGACCACCACCCAACCCCATCCTCCATCCGGGGGTATTTTTATTCGATTTGTCTTTGCTCCGTTTATTGGGCTTTCCATTATTTTCTCATAATTTTTAATGATCAATCATCTCTTAATTCAGTAGTTCCAAGTAATTTCACTGTATTTTTGTATTAATTATTTGGATATAATGATACTAAATGTTAATTGATTGATTAATACTAAACGTACTACAAACTACACTGTAGGTACGTTATCAACTTGTATCAATGACTGGAAAGTACATATTTTATTTGATACACGGTATCACTTAACAGTATACAAGCAAATATTAAGCCAAACAAAAATCAAACACTTGTCAGCGTGTACTTAGACGCCACCCGCAGCAGAAATACAATTTATTACTTAAGGTGAACATCCCATACTATACTAATAAACGGTTACCGACTAAAGAGCGATATCATAGCAAAAGTAGATCGATGTACTATTAAAAATAAACTTAATCAAATAAGTATTTTGATTATTTATTAATAGGATGTAAGACAGAGAGATAGAGAGAGAGGTCTGCTTGTCCCTTCTGTTGTGTCAGTGACATCTACTAAGATATAAGTGAACTTGAAAGCTTAAATGAATATCGTTTTAATTCCAATGGTACTTTGGATTGTCAAACAAGCAGGGTATTAATCAAAACAAAGTTAATTATGTGATACAAAAAAACTTATGGGTTACTAGAACCTAATCTAACCTACAGATATAAGCAGTGGATCAGAACAACAAACGATATAGGTATGTACAGTACATATACAAGCAATAAGCTATAAAGGAGCTTAGACTCTGACTTAATACTGACTAACCATCTCTAGATCTGTAGAAGAACGTAAATATTTGATAGATTGGATTAGATTATTTTGGATTCTGATCATTTCATTATTCGACAAATTGATACTATAGGAAGTATTGTCTTGGCTTGTATTTATAATTTTCCATTGACTTATTCTAGATTTATAAATCTCAAAAATTAGATAATCTATCGCTACAAAGATATTTCGTTTTACAAAACTGTTTAATTTGCTGGAAAGTGGTATGCCACAAGGTTTCGTATTAGGTCCATTTTCTGTTTTAATAACTAATCTATGTTAGTTAGCACTTTCTCTGTGTTCTCTCGCCAGCAATTTCTCTGACTGCCGAATAAACAGTTTTATTTTAGGTAATTTAGTACTTGGAACTTATAAGTTGTAAGGATACTAAGCGTGAAGCTTTTGTCCATCTGTACATTCCATTAATTTTACCAGAGATCATATTTATCTTTGATTTTACTCAAAAAAAATGATTTTTAAAGTTATAGGAAAGAAATCTGTGTAGTTCCTATTAGATTTATTCAAAAAATTTATATTGGCCAATTTTTGGAATTCAAAAAGAAAACTATTCACAAAATTTCATAATGAATGTATATTTATTTTGTTATAATTTGTTCTTAAACATAAGGTAAATGAGGAAGCGCTTTAATCCCTATAGAGACTTGACCTAAATTACATTGTTCCTGCGACATTTATAATTGTTACATTTACGTATTTAACTATATCCAAGTTCTAGGTGGTTTTTTATTTTGCCAGCCTTATTCGATGGCCACTGGCTAGAAAATCTAGATTAATCCTTACACATAAATTAATATATTTTGTTATAGGCATTCTTGTATCCTTAAAATATTTCTAAAAATTAGGTTTTATCCACAATTCGCTTGATCACAGTCCGATTTCATTCTTTTCCTATGAGAACGATACAATTTCTCCGCACTCCAAGAAATACATGTTAAGTATGTTGCCACATTTAAGCAATGCAAAGTTACTGTATAATTGGTAGCATCACGAATCCAACCTATTTTTATGAAAGAAGAACAAATTATTATCTATCTTGATGTCAGATATAAGTAGAAAAGAGTCTATACCGATTACTGGTCCCACGAGAAAATAGAAAATGCCAGCAAATACTAATTGGAGACCGGATGCTCCCGGTAGTCGATCTAGTGGTACATGGCTGGGTATTACTAAGGCCATAAATACTGTTCGAAGACCCTTATTTAATCCTATCCAACACGAGGCAGCTAACACAGCTTCATATGATCGAAAATGGGCGATAGCTGAAAGAACAATTTTTTGGATAATTGAATTTTGTTAGGAAAATCTTTATAAAAAAAAAAAAACTTACACACACGACCCATTGCCATACCAAATACACCAATCAAGAAAAATGTTTTATTTTCCCAACCGATTTTTCCCGCTATAAATGGCACAAAGAAACGCACCGAAATATCCATAGCGCCTACCAATGACATAACTGTAGTAATCTGTTTCTTAGTAAACTCATAATCAGACAAGACGAATGGCGTCAAAACGGAGTAGTTTAACTCAGCAAAACTGGCAATAGTTACGCCAATCATAAGATTAACGTACGTCAAATCTTTAAGTAGATCCAAATCGAAGAAGATCATAACCTTTTCCATTAGAGTATAATTTCGGGAAGGATCCTCGTTGCTAGGAATTATTTCATCTTTAGGTTGATCCTTGTATAGTTGTCGTTTTTCGTTACAGGTACAGAACAATTCATTTTCTTTCTTCGCCGACGTTGTGTAAGTGTACTCTTCAAGTTGTTTTGAGGCTGCATTTAGTAGATCTTTCTCTACATTGAAGCTGTTTGTGGACAATTTTCTGTTAGGCACAATTTTCTCACCATAATTATCTGTTCGATATATTCGATTGCTTCCAATACTGTATGTTCGTATTGGTGTTGGAAGTAATTTTTGTTCTGTATCTAAAATACCATCTTTAGATGGATCTTTATCTTCGAGACATTGATCGTTGATCATAATTTTAATTGTTTTCTCAGTTCTTGGAACTACATCTAAAACGCCACTTGAAATTTGACTATAAATTAAATTGCTCTTAGGATCAGGTGTCTCATGATTATGATTGTGACTTTCACAATCCTCCGAGGGTGCTTCATCGATTTTGATGCGATTAGAAAGTTCTTTTCGTTTTTCTCGTTTTCCTTCTTTCGTCATAATTGTCAAATTTGTGTAGGAAGATCTATTTGATACAGGTGTTCCTTCATTTAATATCTCTTTTTTAGGATCCCGTTTTCCGTCCTTTGCTAGTGCCGCTAAATTAACATAAGACGGCAGATTAGATTGAACTAAATTCTGACTGGAGTCTATCCGATTTAATAATTTATTTGACGAAAGCGACAATTTCGATCCATAATTTGAGCGACGTCCCGCATACCATCCATCATTGGCACGTGACATCATCGGTGTTCCCGGATCAATAATTTCATAGCCCGTAACACTGTGATTGTCCGAATTGTAAAGATACTGACTAGAAAATATTGTTTGATTTTTCCTCTCAGCCAACAAACAATATGCGCATTTCATTTCTGTCGACTGTGGTATCTCAGCGTCGTTCGTTTGTTTTTTGGTATGCCATCGCACTGGATGGTACACCAATGCTAAAGCAAATGCATTAAGAGCTATGCCACTGAATAGCATTGTTGTTCCTTGAACACCATATATGGGCAGTATGTTGGCGATAAGTTGAGGAAATAGAATGGGTCCTAGGGCTGTTAGGGTCCATGAGCATCCGGTTGCTATTCGTCGTTTCTCCTTAAAATATGTGTTAAGTGCTAGAGAATTTGCTGATGAATTTATGCCAGAGCCAGCTCCTGTAATTGAATTTATTATTATTTTTTTTTGTTGGTACAATTCTAAAGTTGAAGGAGTGATTGTCTTTATCGCTATTTACACTTGTACTTAGTACTTCATCAATTACATTTTTGTAAATTACATTTTGTCCGAGCTTTTGATATGATATTTTAACATTACAATTTAACAATCAGCTAACCTAGCGATAAACTAATTTAAGTTGTAAATTTTAATTTGATAAATAACCAAATGACATGTACCGAAATATTGTATTCAACAACAAAAAATTCATGATAAATATTGGTTGGAGTTCTTTACAATGGCTAAAATTAACAACAACAACGAATTGATATCAAACATTCACACAATTTTGTAATAAATTCATTTCTAAACTTGAAAACTTACCATACAACAATGAAAATGCAATCACATAAGTTACAAAAGACGTTGAGAATGATGTAAGAAATACTCCAACGGTAATTAATAATGCACCAAAAAGTGCCACCTGACGATATGTGAATATGCGAAACATTGGCCCATTAAGGAGACCTACATTAAATAAGAAAAAGGACCATAAGAATTCAATTAATTATTAATCCTGTACAAAAAATAATATGTGAACGAATAAATGTTTGCATGTTTACCATGCTTGTAGCTCACGCACCCATACACGACGTTAAACATGAATTAAGATTTATAAGTGTGGTTATTTCGGAGTTAAGCATCCCTAACGATGCGAAATGATCTCGAAATAGTAAACCAAATTGTTGGAGTACGGCAAAATTGCATAGCTGGAATAGATAGAAAATAATTTGTATTAAGAACACATTTAAGTACCTATTTCAACATCTTATATATAGATCTTATGGGATTTAAAAAAGGGGTTACAAAGTACATAATCTTAAATAGTAATGCATCGAACAAAATTTAACAATTATAAGTCTATCTGATTCAGTTATTGCACAATACAAGGAGATACATGTCCGACATCCTATGTACCATGAAATTTTCTTCTACATCACAATGACACTCTGCGTTTGGGCGAATGCCATCCTTGAAAAGCGAGTCCCCGTTCCGCCCGTAGCTATTACGAAGACAGTTCAACGCGCACCAGATTTTGCGTGGAAGAGAATGACCCTTCGGCGCGTTTGTTGCATCGTTCATTTGACTTCATTTATCAAATGTACAAAGGCGTTAGTACGGATTTTAGGTGATTGGATGGAACTGATGACCGGAAGCCAGACTCTTGGTGTGAAATAGTTCTGGATATCAGCCGTATAGTACGATTTAGTCTAACCCCTCTTGTAGGGGCTATTCAACCAGACACTGCAACAACGATCTTAATCTCAATCCTACGATCTTTGTTGCGGGTTTTTAGTTTGGAAGCGGTGTAACACAAATGCTTTTTATATGAGAGTAATTTCGAGAGATTTCGGGGTTCTATTAAACGGAAGACTTGATCAGTTGCTATTTTTCCATATCTATTATTCAAAGATAATTCTAGATACAGACTAATAATCTCTGTTCACACCATTTACTCTCCACCTCCTACATTTTGTTTTTAAAAAAATTATCAAAATTCAAAAATTATAATTAAAAGTCACAATTTTGCCACTCTTTTGCTAATTTCGAAGTATGGACCGGAACATTGTCTTGCTAAAAGATCCATTCCTCGATTGTCATTTGTTCTCAATACTCAATCAATCCATTTTCCAACAGTTCAACGTGGATATTAATCAAATGGGTAATGTACTGTTGTAGCTAAACGACCACCCCCCCCCCCTCCAACCCTATATATGTATATTGTGGTCCAATGGTATTTATAAGTCCAGAATGTAAATTTGTAACATATTAATTAAAACAATCGAAGAATTGAAACAAAGAAGTGAATATTGGATTTGTTAGTTGAATGAACGTCGAAAATGGTTCAAATAAAGGAGACACAATTATTGTTCAAAGACGAGACACTATAAAATATTATTTAGTATCAAATATAATAATACAAAAAATATATTTAAATGGTTTTATTAGTTTTTCAATTTGCATATATTTGCAAAACACTTATTCATGTTTCAATGGCATGATAACAAAATCAATAGCCCAAATAAATTTATGCGCATTACCAACTCTTATATGAATATAAAATGCTAATATCTATATGTAGACATTATCCATTATTATCTTCGATCCAGACATAAAGAAAAAACTTACTTTTAAATATTAATAAAAAAAAAAAAAAACTTACATTTGAACATCCTGCTGCAATACAAACCAGCCAACCCCAACCACCATCCGGTGCAACAAAATCTGCTCCTAAATCCGATTTGTCTCGATGTTTTTTCTTTAATGGAACATTGCTGGTAATGCCCATCAAACTTTTACCACCTTTCGGATAGTTGTAACCCATTCCTCTATCGTATATGCACAGCACTCACACTATACCAAATTCGAATTTAATATTAATGAAACAATTTTATGATGCACATCAGACACTATTGTTTGTTGTTGTTTCTAATATAAGAACAGTGGCCAACAGTGGCATGTTCTGTTCATACATAAATGCGGAACAAAATTTCACATAATATTGGAATTTGTTCTAAAAGTCAAAACAAAACAAAACAAAACAACACAAAAACAAAACAAAAGAAAATTATTGGAAAAACTGATTGATTTTATAATCCAAGGACGTACAAAGTTCATATGACATTCAAAGCTTTTTAAACATATGGAAAGTATGTATTAGTCACACGTTGTTGGTGGTTCTCCTCTATAAGCAATTTGCACTAAACGAATTCGTGCACAAAACTTTTCCAAAACTTTAATTATAGATTTTCATTCACAAATCCCGCAGACACAATTTAATTTCTCAAATCTTGGTATTTCGATTCGTATCAATAAATATAATTATGTAGGTACCTACTTATTATTTAACCCAAAAAAAAAACAAAAAAAACATGTATTTTGATGTAAACAATTTAGATTAGAGGTCACTTAAGTAACTTCAATGTTTATCATTTTCATTAGGAAATTTAAAAATGATTATTTTCTTGTTTTTTTTTTTTTTTTTTTTCTGTTCTTCTTTTTCTTCGAAACGTTTAATTCAGCGTATGCACGTCGACTGAACGTGAAATTACAATACCTAACTGACTTATAGAGAACTTATCCGATCGTAAACTAAATATATTCTGAGTCACTATAACATTATCGGCAAAGTTAATTGCTTCAATAATTCATTATTACTAACAGAATCAACATAGGAATTAATGATTTTCTTTTTACACAGTAACAACAACAAAAACAACAACAACACCAAACATTCATATTTTTATATTGTCTTGATTTATATATCTAACATAGATATATAGATAGATATAGTATGTAGTAGAGTCTATGTATAGAATCTTGACCAGTTAGATCTAGAATATGATTTGAAGTTTATATTTAGATTTAGATTTATACACAGAATGGAACTAATAACAATTCTTTTTATCTAGATTTGGTATTGAATGAAGAAAAACATGATAATAATTTGTGAAACGATTGCGTTAAGTCAATTATTGTGATTTATTACTGTAATTGTTGTAATAATTATAAATTAATGATAAATGTGGCACGGTGTGTTTTTGCTATTAAGTCTCTAGTATACTAATAAAAGTAGTTGATTTGTTGAAGTACTTAAACTGATATTATGTACATGTACAGTACATATGTAGATGAATCTAAAGTTCATAACGATAAAATAATTAAATTAAAATGAGAGGATCACTTCTTAATTTGGCTTTGATCATTTTTATTCTCATTTACACGATGGCGCTCTCAATCGATTTGCATTTCGAATTGATGTTTTATAGAGAGTACCGTCCTACTTATTAGCAATAATTGTAACAAAAAAAGCGCCATCCCATATTATCTAAAAAAAACATATATTCTTTTGGGTTTAGGTTTAGATCGAAGATAATGTAAAATTTGTTAAATTCTTGTGCACCGTAAGAAATTGTGCGCCTTAACCATAAATCAAAGCTTGTGGATTCTTAATATGGTTGAACTTTCTACTTTTTTCTGAGTTTTATTTGAGCCTCCACTTACTTTTTGGTCGACTGCAAGCATGCATTTGATAGCGTTGATCATTATGATGTGGACAACATCATATGGTAACTTTGGACAATGGACAACTAGCTATGGTAATTCCTTCGATGTTGCTCAACATCATCAAATTGCTGTACAGTGAGGCAAGATGCTAAGTTATACACCGCGGAAGACCTGGCCGAGCATTTACAGTCAGAATTGGTATTTAGCAAGGGTGTATACTAAGTCCTCTCTTGTTTATTATCTGTCTAGACTAGGTGATGAAGAAAGCAAGTGCAATACCCCACGAAATTAGCTGGACTTTTACATGACGTCTAGAAGATATTGAATTAGCCGATGATATAATACCTATGTCTCATGGCACACACAAAAAGAGACATGGAAGAAAAGTTTCGTGATCTAGCGAAATATATAAAGCTAAAAATAAATGTTGGCAAAACTAAGCTGCTATCTTGAAACTGTAATAAAAAGAGAGAGAAATCTAGAAAACCAGAAACGCATATGGAATGCTAAGAAATGTCTGAAATGCTCCACAAATCTCCAGAAAAACTAAAATCGCCAAAGACAATGAAGAAGGAAAAAAAAGTGGACGAAAATGAAAGATTTGGCAACGAACAGAATGAAATACAAGATGGCGATTAAATATAAATATTTTTATCTCTGTGAAATATATGTGAAATATTCAACTGGTTTCGCTGATGAAGAGAAAATTTTTGCATTTTTTTTATTTTCACTTACAATCTTATAACAATGGGTAAAGTTAACATATTTTTGTTTGAAGACAGAAACAAAAAACATATTTCAACTTATTTTTTAAATATTTATGGCCATTAAAATTTTTTCCAATTATGTAGGTACATGTAGGTATAAATATGCAGTAAGGTAAAAATAACAAACAAAAAAGTCATGCTGTGAATTTTAAAATCTATTTAAATTGTAAAGTAAAGCTACACGGTTTTGTTTTGTTTGATTTATAGGTGAACTTGAATACAGACTAAGGTAAAATTCCGTCCACTGTTATTGTGTATTTCTATAGAATTTCAAAGTATTTTCGTAGCTACTTAAGTACCTATCCATTATTAATATTTTAAAAAAAACATCCGTACTTTTGGCTTATCTTATCTTCAACAATATTTCGTCATTTGAGTTTAAAACGCTACAATAATTTATAGAATAAAAACATATGTAGGAATTTTCTGTAAGAGATACATACCTAAATGACTAAATGACTTAAAAATGATAAATAATAAAAGAAACACAGACTGTGCGTATATTTAGTAAATATTAAATTATCAGTTATTTGACATAATTTTTTTGTAAGGTAGGTAAATATCTAGCTAAGATTATTGACCCAAGAGAGGAAGTTTAAAATTTAAGCTCATTATGCATTTCACTCTTGCGCTTTCTTCCTTGACGCTGCAACTAATCATATGGCGCGTTATAATGCATATGCGTCCATCAATTTGGCTGCCCCAATTTCTCTTGCGTCCTTATCACCGCCCTTCCTCCATCGTAGTCTAGCTCTTCCTCTACCTCTACGCCTAAGTTCCATATTTCTTTCTTTTATTTTTATCACGTCTCCAGGCCACCGGAGTCTAACGAATTTTATCCGCTGACCTGCATAATTTCAGCTTTGTTTGTCGGAAGATGTTCCAAGAGTAGAGCGGTTTTACTAGACTAAAGTGAAAGTGAATAAATCGAAATCAAAACAGAACAAAAGGGCAATAAGTTTTCTACATATTTGATAGTCGAAAAAATTGGAGAGATTTCTTACGAAATTTTTATTCTCATTTCCAAACGTGATTTCTATTTTTTGTTAACATTTTTGTGGAGAAATGCTAGTCGATCTTGAATTTGCGATCTCTTACTATCCAAAGGCAATTTAGTCGGTTAAAAGATTGACTGTCAGATTCGGATTCCATTTGTTAGGTGTCAATAGTACAAAAAAAAAAAAAATTCAACATTTGATAGGCTTGGGATTGTTAAATTAAACATTTACTATGTTTAACTGATGTAATGAAGTGATACGGCTAACTATTGACTATATGAATCTCAATACATCTTTTTCGCCTAATATCTACGGTCTGGACTTGCTACTTTTCGCTAAATTCTAAATATAATAAATTCTATTGTAATTTATTCATTTTTTAAGCGCAACCATCTTACCTATCCACTTTAAAACATGCTCCATATGACTAAATACATATTAATACAGCAAATATGTATATGTACATCAAATAAAATAATTTTTTAAAAATTAGTTAATGGACAGAAATTGCTAAAATAATGGAACCCATCCATGGATAATGTTCCGTTTCCTATGCAGAAATTTGTAATCTCTAAACAAAAGTTTATTCTAAATTTAAACATCCAGTACATTATGTACTACTGATAATAATTCAAAACAAATAATATCCATATGGAATTACATGCAAAACGTTTCTACTGTATGTATAGTATGTATAGAAACATGTATGTATATGTAATGTATGTACACGTACAGTACATACAATATGGAGACATGGAGAGTGACTGAGTCAGTCAGTTTATTTATTTTTTTTGTTTTTATTTTTATTTTTAGTTAGTTTGCAAAAGAGTTTCGTGAACCTCGTTGCACATCAACAATAATAAAGAAAGATTTTTTTTTTGTGGGTGTATAATTTTTGTGTAATTCCGATTTTGGTTTTTAGATGATTTATCGTAAACACTGTACCAAGCTAAACAAGTACATGATGTTAACAATATTTAGTGTAAAAAGAAAAAAAAAATAATTCAATTAAAAGTGTTGTTTAGTTGAATACAAACGAAAATAGTAATCGAAGTGAAAATATATTTTGTTGTTGTTTGGTTATAGGAAATTTTTGCAAACATTTTTTTTTTTGTTGTAATTCCAAATTCCATGTGGAAAAAAGAAAATACTGTCACGCCGCTTTCACGTTTATTGGCATCTATCCAAGAAATTATTTTATTTTAAAATACGAAATGAAAATTTTTATTTTGGAAGCAAAACTGACATAGATTCATCAACAACTGGTTTTGTGTTTAAAGGAAATTTATAAGTTTTTGCATCACACCATTTTAGATTTTAATATTGCTTAAGATGTGAATAGAATTAGAAAAATATTTTAATTGATTTAATTTCCTGGTGTTGCACAGTTGCTGTGTTTATTAAAGTGACTGAATAATTAAAGAAAAAAAATTAATACAAAGTGAATTAAAATAAATATTTACAAGTGATTATAATATTGTGAATTGTAATTATGGCAAATAAGACGCTAATATTGATTGCAATGAGCTTCTAGAATTTATCAGCTGTGTCCTAGGTAAAGTTTTTATTTATAAAATATATTTTAAAGTTTAATATCTTGAAATCCACTTAAGGTTGGAAAAAAAACGGTGCTCAAATAAACAAGTCTTAATTCAATTCTTTCGATACTATTTGTTCATATCTTTTTTTATTTTTGGGATGTTGCAACTATTTTAATGGTAGGGGCACAACGAAAAACCTAAAAACAATCTTTAACTCAGAAACAAATAAATAAAAAAAAAAATTCCATATAGAATTTTCGATTTAGTCCCCTTAATGTTTTGTATCGAATTTTGTATTACCGAGCACCCTTTATATGTACAGTGGTGTTCATAAAATTAGCAGTTTTGCGTATTTTCTATTAAAGTCGAAAATTTTAAATTCAAAAATGATCTCAAAAACTCCAAATTTTTAAATAAGTAATTTTAAATTTTAATAATTTTTAAAAAAAATATTGCTATGTAATTTTGCCATTATTGTTTTTAATGACTTAAATGTGTCAATAATAATAACATCAAAAGAAGCAAACTATTCCCTTTCTCTTTTCTTTGTTCCGTATATTTTTAAAAGAGAAGCTTAGTTGTAAATAAGGGTCTGTGTTAGAAAATCCAGAAAATAAAAATGCCCGACGTACATTTTTAGAATAAGATTTTCAGCGATCAATCAAAAAGTAATTAAAAATTATCTGAGGTACATAATGTAAGTTCAAAATTTTCTTCTTTATATGCAAAAAAGTGACAGGAATAAAGAAAATTTCATAAATTAGTTTAATTTGTTGTTGAAAGGTTTTAAGTTTTTTCCGCAGGCCCTGTTTGAAGACATTTTGTCAAGCAGAATAGACACAATACTTCTATATTTAAGTTAAAATAATATTTCTATATAAAAAATGTTAAAAATTTCTACCCTCTTCGTTTGCATTTCGTTTTATATTATATTTTCAAAATTTAGGTTTATTTCTTAAAGACTAACTAAAAATAAAGCATAATTGACTAAAATCTTATTTTTGCTTCAGTGAAAAATCGAACACCAAATTTTTCAACGTTAACAAAATTTTAGAAACAATTACGAGCGAAGCAGACACAAATATTAGACATTTTGAATATAACTTTCTATAGCATTTTTAAATTTTGTATTTGAAAATAAAAGACGGAGACGTCTGAAAGTGTAATGTACGACAAACTGTTATTGGACTGATAATTGTTTTCAAAATTCTTTACCCAACCTAATTAATAACTTGTTCAATTTCCTGGACTATGCTAATTTATACGAAATGGAATTTATCACGCCAATGTCTGATGATCCGAAGAAATTATTTCAAAAATATTTACTGTCTTTTTTTATTGATTTACTATTTTACATAAAAGCTTTAAATGGATGGTATAAACTTAGGCAGATATCTATAATTTTATTACTTTATAGCGCCTGTATCTTATTTATCAAATAAAGTCAATTAACTTTTAACTCTTACTGTACCTATATTTAACGTTTTGCATGAGTTTTACATTAGTAAATCGTTTAATTAGGCGACAATATTAAATACACATTAATTGCTTTGTCAACAATCAACATAGTAATTTATCATAAGTATGCCTATCTCTATCTCATACGTGTATATAAATAATTATTCTCTCAGACGTTTATTATAAATTTGCGCATTTTGTATTTTATGGGCATATTTTTTTAATTATTTTTTTTTTAAATATATGTACTAATTACATATTAAAGTTAATTATAACGAAATATTTGAAATTTTGGTCATGAACTCACTGGTAACTAATTAACAATACCTGTAAAATTAACAGTTTTCGGTTCACTAATTAAAGGCACGTGAGCGCATTAAACATGCAGTTATTAATGAAAACTGGTTAACAATCTATCAATGTGACATTTAATTAATAACACTACTACTGTTATAAGCAGGGTTGTCTCTAGTTTTTTGTTTTAATTTATAAAAAATTATGTCTCCCGAATTTGGAGAGTAAAACCAATCTACCGATCTACTGATTTAAACAGAATTTAATTTCCAATCTTTTTTGCCTAATAAATTTTTTTCATATTTCTAACAAAATTTCGAAAAAAATTGTCGAAAACTTCAAACTGTGTATATTTTGAGGATTTTTGTAAACTATCTTGTACATAGGTACTTTATCTCTTTCTCACTACCTGACTTTTTTGTTAGAAAGTATGTATAGTTTTTGATTAGAATCAAGTTTTTGGAATGACATCCATTGTGAACCAAATCAAAAAAATGATTTTGTGTCCTCACAAATCCATAGAGTTAATTTTGTGGCTTAAGTAAGAACAAAAACGTACGTAAATTACCTAATTGTTGCCTATAACCACTTATTGGTGCTATTTACCATTCTAACTATTGGTACCTACCTCGCACTTTATTTAATTCCCTACAATACATCACTGCATTTCCAAAAATAGTGTTTTCGAATCTTGTAAAAATAGTGTGGAAAAATAGCGCTTTTTGTACTGTGATTCCCCGTTGACTACCAACCGTGCTATTTTAAATAATTTACAATTTTTATCAAAGCTTTTTTTTTCCATTGAGGTCGCCTAAATTCCATAATTACGATAATGTAGTTTTGTTCTTTGCAGATTACTAATTTACCAACCGGTTCAAAACAGCGCGATCGTACTGTACTTCAAATACGAATGTATTAGTTTCGAGGATTATCATTTTAATTGACCTAATTTTGTTTTTGAAATATTTTTTGTTCTTTTCAGTTGGTAGTATTTGTTGAAAATATTCAAGTAAAACTGATGGATACAAATTACGAGTATTCTACACCTTTTTGTTATTTAGTTAGGTCAAAGTTAGGAACTGCTGTCCGAAATAATACTAATATCTGCTCTACATTTCGCATAGAGGTTTTATCACAATTAAGTCATACTCAGTTTCGCTAATTCACTGTACTTACTCGTTTAACCTGAAATTTCAATATTATCGGAATAATTACCTCATTTATGACGTTTGACGTTTCGCGAATATAAATGTTAGGATATATATTAGAATAATTAGCGATTAGTTTTTTTTTTCTGAAATTATCGGTATTTGTGTCAAAATTAATAATAATTATTTTGTTACTTTATTATGTGCCTATGCATATTATGTAAATGACAACAAATTTATGTGCACAGAATAAATGTAGGTAATATGTACATATGTACATATGTACATATGTATGTAGATAAAAGTAGGTATCTACCGATCATGTTTTGTTCAATAATTTATTTTACGGACAAACACTTTGCAGACTTTGTCTATAATCAACTAACTACATGCATATTAATGTTGAAAACGAAAACAAAACAACATTTACTTTTATGTTTTGTAAAAATTGGGTTTTTCAGTAGTTTTTCTTTTTTTTTTCTTTTTTTTAAATTAGTTTTTTGGCAGTTTTAACATTATCTTGAATGAGTAAATATGTAGAATGTAGATCAAAGTTTAATTTTAATTTTAGCGAAATTTTCTCAATAATAGTAGTTGGTTGGCGTTTTGACAAAATTTGTATGAATATTTTTTTGTTGTTAATTTTATGACAATTTATTTAGTAGATAGATAGATAAATACCGACTTAGTTTAATTTTATTTCCAATCTATCTTGTCTTATAAATTATTTTCGACTTTCTAACAAAATTTCGAAAAAATCATCAAAAGATATTCTGCAAGAGAATTTCTCTATGGATAATTAAGCTTACAGAATACCCTGTTTGAAGTTGCACATTTTGATGATTTTCTCAATATTTTGTTAGAAAATCGGAAAAAATTTATAAGGCAAATAAGATTGGAAATAAAAATTTACTTGAAATAAGATTATCTTAGTTTCAATATTAAAACAATTAATGAAGTTAGGCGGATTAAAGTAAGAATTTCAAAGGTACTTTCATTCAATCGTTTGAATTTAAAAAAATCTTTTTAGAAATAATCAAAACTTAACCCTTTCGACCCAGAAAGCCTTTCACCGAAGTTTCTTTTAGTTTGTTCATGCTAAAATATTTAAAATAGAATAAACACAGAAAAAAAAATTTAGAATGGACAGGGGATCCCCCAGGGGGTGGGATATATATGCCCATAAAAGAACGAAATGGGACAAATTTGAACCAAACATAAAGCGATTTTTTTGATGCCGGAACATAACGGAACATAACGGAACATTAACGTACAAAAGATTCGGTATCCTTCGCTACAAAGACGAACACAACGAGTCAAAAAAACAAAGACTCTGCACAGCAAGAATTTAGAATCTCTAAGAAACCGTTTAGGATTTGAGAATCATTAGAAATCGCATCGTCAAACAAAAACAAATCTATAAAAATATAAAAAAAGATTCCAATTAAACAACGCTAAATAATTTTCGGATCGTACTTTGCACTTTAATTGATCAGCCATTTAAAAAAAATAATAATCGCACGATCCAGTTTAAACCAGAAAACCAGATAGTAACTGATCTGTCCTAATTAAGAAGTCAATTCAATTGAATTGAGTCGGATGCTTACTGTTTCACACATGTTGTGCGCAATCTATCAACAGCAGCAAATATTAAATATAGACTAGAGATTTTGATGTTGTATAAGACGTTTTTCTATTAAAAAAAAAAAATAAGAAATTAATTTCTTCAAATTGTTTTTGAAATCGTCGAGATAAATTCGTATTGTATGTAAATACAAATTCAGCGAAAAAATATTATCAAAATAATTCAAAGGAAAAGAATTGTGTCACTTCTTAAGCATTGATTTAAAAAGTTATTATTTGAAAATACACTTTGAGCACAACTTTTGTGTTTATCATGGAAATTAAAGATTGTTGTTGTTGGAAAATTTAGATGACTGGATGTTTGTTGTTTCATAAAAGTTTTCCATCTTAGAGAATTATTTCCGGCTGACAATATTTCGAAAATATATATATATAGTTATATTATAATGATTTTGACTCCGTTGTTGTTGTTGTTGTTGTTGTTATATGTCGTAAATAATCTCTTGAAATAAGATTTGTGTGTCAGCAATATTGTAAACAATTTTATACACTTGGAGGTAAATATTGTTTTAGATGGATTTCGATGTAAATATTGAATAGATAAGTAATTCTGTGAATTAAACAGAAAATGAATTAATAGTAAATAAAATGTCGGTAGATAAATAATAATAAAAAAAAGTAATTTTATTTTTGGTGGAAATGCATTTGATAGGTTTTTAGAGAAGTATGTAGTTCAAAAACTTTAATTGTTCAATTCAATTGTTGATTTCTTGCTAATTGTTTGCAATTCACACAGCATCCACTCAATATTTTGCTAGAAAACCAAAAAAAAAAAAAAAACGAAATAAAATTTTGCCTGAAATTAAGGAATAATTGGCTACGCCATATGAGAGTAATTTTCTATACTATTTTTTCCGTGTCTATTGTGTCTGTACAACAAATAAATCGTCTAGGTCATGCATGTCAAACTCAAAGGCTAATATGGGCCAAAATTAAAAAGTTTAAGCTTAGGTGGACCCCAAAAAACAAAAAATAACTCCAATATTCATAGAAACGTAAGTTTATTTCGAAAAATACAGAAATATAAAAGAGAATTTAATGTTTTTCTTCCTGACACTTGGCATCTCTTCTCTATGCTACTGCCCTTCCTACTTCGGGTGAAATATTGCTCGCAGTAATTATTTTCTGACCCAATGTGAGCGTCATTAATTTTGAATCTGACAGTAGACTTTTTTCGTTTCATAAGTGTGATGATTTTACATGCGAATTTTCCTGTATTTTCAAGCCTGGCCGGTAAATATCTGTACAATTTAGGCACGGCAACTTCAATGAATTTTCCCTTCAAATTGGAATCGCACTGAATTTCCATAGTACCTAATCATTATTCTATATTTATTGAGAAAATCGAGAAAAACAAAGAAAATTTCTCTTCCAAAGAATTAAAATCTGCAAATCTTGTTTCAAATTCAGTTCTAAGATTTAATATTTTTTCTTAAACTGGATTTGTTCATGTTGCATGTCGGAAAGAGTGCGGCAGTCTGCTAAATTGCATTATTCAATTGTTCATGGTAAATACGACGTCTTTCTTTTTCTGTTCTTCGAAAATTTCGTTTTTTTTCTCTTTTTCGAAAAATTCATATCACCATCGTCAACATTCGCACGACAATGAGGAGAAATATAGAATTGAGAAAGCAAAATAAAAGCGCTGCATGACAGGGTGACCTCAGTAATTTTCTATAATACGAATATACAATAATTACATATTTATTATTATTATGTATTATTATTATTGTTATTATTATTGTTATTATTATTATTGTACGTTTTGTTGGTTGGGTCGCAAAAATATTCGCTGTGAGTTTGACACCCTTGGTCTCGGTAGAACAAAAAGTCACTATCTACATGTTTTCGAGTTATGAGGCTTTTTGTATACACTTTTAAAACATTTTAGTCAATCAGATGAGTTTTAAATTTTATTTTTCTTAGTAAGCAAATAAAGATAGAAAAATATCGTCTTCTACAATAGATAGATAATTGTAAAATCACATTTTAGACCTTTATTTAGATCTATTGTGCCCTATTACATAGGAAAATGTTGTTACAGTGAAAACTGCCAAAGACGGAAAACTGTAAAAGACGAAAAACTGTTTAAGACGAAAATCTGTTTAAGACAAAAATCTGCTTAAGACGGAAATATTTCCGGTCCCTTGAGGTTTCTTAGGCAGTTTTCACTGTATATTCATTTTTTGTACATTCCGACTTAATCTTTCTAGTAAATAAATGGTTTATATTCAAATTAGGTGTTTTTCTTATTTTCTAAAGTCTAAATAAATATAGGTACCGCATAAACGGCCCACCCTAAATTTGTTTGTGCTTTTCTATTTACCACTTGATAAAAAAATTGACATACGAACATACCCATTGTTATACATAATAAAATGATTAAAATAAAATATATGTAATATCATAAAATTAAAAAAGAAACGAAAAAAACACTACAAAATTTACTATCACGCGATGAGCACGCGGTTATTTAACTCTCGTGACATGATAACAATGTTATGGCAACTAATACCCATACATGGTTATTAACAGCAACTGTTTTGTTTTAACGAAAAGAAAATTACATATAGAAAAAAATAAGAAAAAAACTTGTACAAAAAGATAAACAAAATTTGCATTTAAATTGCGAACAGTTTTTTTTTTGTGTGTGTATATTGTTGGTTGTATATGTAAATGATCTGGCAATTGACGTTAGTTTAGTCAAAGATAATCGAATATTATGTGTGATGGCGTCGGTTTTTGTTGATAGCCGTACAAAATAATAAAACTACAAAAAAAAAATTATCTCTTCCGAAGAAGTACTTGAATTTCACATTTTTTTTTACATCATCCTTGCTAACTGATATGAAATTATGGGCTATGATTAATTGAAACAGAATTTTGGGAAACAATATTATTTTCAATTCAACCAGCTACACAAACAAACACACATACACACACAGATAGAGAGAGAAAAGAATACAACATCAAGATATATTTAATAAAAGTTCCAAATAGCTATCCTACGAACAAAAAATAATGAACCATCTTGAATGTTCCGAGGGAAAATAATAAATTACCGCTAGATTGTTGTTTGCAAACGGGGGGGGGGACATTATTTTCATAAAATATTAACACAATGTCTCGCATATTTACCAGATCTTTGAGTAAATCTAACAAAAATATCTAAATTTAGAGATGGAACTTGTTGATTCTATATGAGATGAATTGACGTACAAACAGAAACTGTGCTAATTGGAATTTTTTTTTTGTGACAGTGCCGTATTACTAATATCTTGACCATACAAATAACAAAATACAAGTATAAATTGAATTATCTGGATCATAATTGATTTGTCGATCTAATAAATATTGATTTTCTAGTTTTTCTCGTATGTTTTAATTAAGATGGACTTGTAAGTGTATAATTAACTCTCATAAATATTCAAGAAGTAGAGAATTAAAATTTATTCCCTTTTTTTTTGTTCCTAAAATGCTTGTAGCAATAATCCTACACGTAACCCTAGAATACTTAAAGCTAAGTATAATAAAAACAAGCATTGGTACTACTATTACTATTGATTTTACCGTAGATAGCTAGACGTCCGAGCACACAAGTCTATGAACTCGTTAAAATTGTATGTCTTTGCCAAAATATGTGTGTGGTTTGGAAAATTATTATAGAAAAATCAAAATTTTCACACACTGTTGCCTAAATAACGATATGGCTGAAATATATTTGCCAGAATATTACATCTTTTATTATTATTTATACATAGAACAAGAAATTTTTTTTTAAATTACTTGGAATTTATATTAATGGAGATCTGTCAAATAAATATTGTCATAGATAGGATTTTAAGGTTTACAGTGTAGTAAATTACTGATGACGTTTACATCGAAAACTCCTTAAATGTTAATTCTTATTTGGCAAGCCTATTAGTTGTGTAGGTTTCCTAAGAAGTTGAATTGCCTCTGTCTTGAATTCCATTCACCAAGTACTCTCAATGTAATCAGTAAACAAGGATTGTTTTTGGCAATTAAAATTGTCTGAGTCTGATTAACGGAAATTAGAATAACGAGATTTGGTACGTCTGTCAAATGAAATTCCACATAAATAAACGTTGACCTTTTGAGAATTGGACTAAATACCAAAGCTGCCAAGTGTAGAATTCCACATTTGACGTTAGATACTACAAATAAAGTGACTAATAATAGGCGAATAAGGAAATCCAATTCAATTCTTGAGAACTTGAATTAAAAATTATCCGATTGATATACGACCGTAATGTCACCCACAATAAAACGGTCTGGTTGAAAGACAATAAATAATATGTAGTTAAATATACCAGTTAGGTAACATTAAAAAAAAAAGAATTAATTTGAATTAATTAACAATTCGCATGCGGTCGCGTTGCTGTTTCCAGTTTAGCAACAACAACAACAAAAGTGAATTCTCAGTTATTTAAAATTTCTTTTTCTTTTGTGCTGTGCGGATATTTCTAAGTTATAAAAACTTTAGCAAAAATCGAAATTAAAAATATATGGAGTACATAATTTATCAGTTATGCTAGGTTCCGGACACTTTATCGCAAGGCATTTTATCGCAAAGTATTTTGCCGCAAAGCATTTTATTGCAAAGTATTTTATTGCATAACATTTTGGCTAAACTTCAGTTTACGGGCCCACTTCCGGAGGAGGGGGGTATGGTCATGGAGTGTGGGAGAGACCCCTTTTTTTGTTTTGTTCTGAAGTAACCGTCGCTTGCTCTTCCCCTTCTTCCTAGAGCCATTTAAAGTTTGTATAGGGAACTGTCGAATTTTAACTTTTTCTTTTCCCGATTCCTGATTTCCCGACTACCAAACATGGTTAACCTTTTGATGAAGTTATGTACTGTAGACTTTAAGAAATCATTACTGCTCGACGGTCACTAACAAACTGATGATAAAATGGAGCTACATCCCAGCTGAAGTGCAATTTAGGGGCTGCGATACAGTGAAAGATAACTTTTAAGTATTTTCATCGATAAAATGCTTTGCGATAAAATGCTTTGCGATAAAATGCTTTGCGGTAAAATTTTGCGGTAATATGCTTTGCGGAAAATTTTGCGGTAAAATGCTTTGCGATGAAATGCTTTACCGTAATCTGCCTTTATAATAAATACTTTGCGATAAAATATTTTGCGATAAAGTGTCCGTAATTCTTCCAATCGACAGTTTTACTCCACCATACGTACTTATCTGAAATGAAATGCATTCAATACACTTTTCAGAAAGGAACCATTACGGTTTCCCATACCAATGTTACTCTTTATATATAAAACGTTTGTAAAAAAACCGATTCAAGTTTAGTTTTATTTTGTTCACAGAATGGAGCTGGGGCCGTCCATTGCCAGTCAGCTGTTTGAAAAGTCTCATAAAAATCAGTGGAATGCATTGTATCGAACACGTGAATTGTCTCTATCGTGACACACAATGGGAAAATAAAATTTTAATTTAAAGTGAAGCTGCTAAAAGAGTTTACTTGTTAAATAAGAAGTTTTTGTTAAATTTTTTTTTTTTTTGTTGCTGTTGCTGTTGTTGTTTTATTAGTAAAACGTGATATATTTTCTTGTTGTGGTGTATTTATCTCTGTGTCGATTTTTGGGATCATTTGGCTATAAATACAACTGAATTTTTTTCTTTTTTTTTTTTAAATTACCAACTGATTGGTTGTTATTTATTAATAATATTGAAAGACCGAAGACAGAGCGGCGCCTATTAAATATAAGATTAATTCAGATCAGTGAAAATTACTACAAGTACCCAGTGCGTTTTTGTTTTTGTTTACAAAGAGTGTTATTCTCTCTTTTTAATTAAGTAGAGTATACCAGACAGAGTACAATAAGGGCGATTGTACATACAAAAAAATGGTTAAGACAACAAGAAAAATAGCCCCCGATGGAGGATGGGGTTGGATGGCATGTTTCGGTGTTAGTTTAGTTAATGTAAGTATCTACCTACCTAAATAAATAATTTTAATTAAAACAGAATATTCGTAAAAAAAAAAAAAAATTAAATTAAGTTCTGACTTTATGTTCAATATTAAATAACCAATGAGAACCATGCAATGCCAGTGGAAATTTACTGGCAAATGTTACAAAACCATGAACAAAAAAATAATGCCGACTTCAGCGTGCATTTCTTTATTCTCTGTGGAATAACTTTTTTTTAAAAATGTTTTTCATTCATTCCAGTTGGCTACGCGGTCCATTGAACCATCGTTTGGTCTTCTATTCGGTGATCTGTTGAAAGACCTCAATGTTGGTACAACTGGTGCGGCCATAATTATGAGTGTATTGGATGTGATGATGAATTTTTCCGGTCTATTTGTTGGACCATTGCTAAAAGAATTCTCGTATCGTAAAGTTGCACTGGCCGGTTCAATGTTTTGTGGATTAGGTTTGGCGTTGACGTCACCGGCCGCTAGTATGGCTCATATATTAGTGACGTACAGTGTTATTAATGGTAAGTAACTCTTACTTCTTACATACATAAGTAGATAGTATTTTTTGTGTGTAGAAAGTAGATTTTGTTTATTCATGACGCTATAAATTGCAACACAAATCGTTACTTTTGTACAGTTTTCTTTTGTTGTTGAAGAAAGTAATGGGCAATTTAAATTGAGTTTTATTTTCTCGTACACATATCTAGTACTTTAATTTTTACAATGAAATTATATGGTCACAAACACATCAGACAAGTGAAATGGAAAATCTTTTTTACCGTCGTTTTCCGGTTTTTATTATTATATTATTGATCAAATGTATGTAGATATAGATACGGTCGGTATAATGACTTTGAGGTAATGATAATAAAAATTTTTACAAAAAAAAGCTCGTCTAAAGTTCATGAAAGTTTATTCGTGTTTATTTATATTAATGTGGTGTGGTATTCGCGTACCTACCTATCAGCTGTTGAACACATGGTATGTTTAATGTGGCATATCTTTTATTGAAATGCAGCATAATAAATATGCACATAGGTGATTCAATTTGTAGTTTATTGATGCGACGGCAGGTACAAATTTTAGTTTGTCATTATTATTAATGACTAATTGAATGATTGAAAGCACACGTAATGTTGATTAATAATTGATAATATGTTGGATAGGTACTTTAATATCAATTATAAATAATTATTGTATATATTAGGTATTTACTACCTATATTGAATTCATTACTTTTGTACTTTACTTGCGTCACATCGTATATCTATTTATTATGATAATTTGGGGAGGGGAAATGTAAAAATAAACTTTATTGGATTATTTCAAGTCAATGTTTATTTATATATCTACTCATACCTTCAAATTCAAATTAATAGTTCTTAAAATAGACGAAGCCGGAAATTATTTTTGTTGTTGTCCTAATGTATGCCTACATAATGATAATGATAATGATAAAGGTGTTACACCATTTCGTTTCAATATTGGTTCCATGTGAAACTATTTTTTAGTTGAAATAACGTAACTTTTAAATTTTTTTTTAAAACACTCTTTTTAGAGGGGAGGACATTTTTTTTGAAAAAAATTTACTTATTTTCGATAAAAAGAGACATAATTCTTCATTTTTAATTTAATAAATATTTTTTATTATTTCCTTTATATTTTTAAGGTCTTTTTATCTTTTAATTCATTTTTTAAAAATATATTTTCTATTTTAATTTAAATTGATTTATTTATGTACCTACATATGCCTAATTAAATATTTTAAAAAAATTACCAAAAAACTTACCATTTATGGTCCACATTCGACCTTTTTATATCCATATGAGCGCAGCATCAAAGGGTATTATAATTTTGGTACGTAGTTTGTATTTTTAATTTTAATTCGTCCGTCCGTGATCAAGGACTAAATGAACAATTTATTAAGTATGTACTTCTAGAATAAAAGTGTAGCGGAGATGGGGGTACTGTGTGTTTCCAATTTTTATTTACTTCAAATTTGGGGGGATTTTAGCCTCCCCAGGGACCATAGAGCTAAGGAATGTCAAAATGAAAATTAATTTTTTGTTCGGAATTCAATCCGTTTTTAGGCATTGTATAGTAAATTTTAATTCTAATCGCCAAAAATGTGAAATTCCACAAAAATTACTTGAAAAGTTCACAAATTAATTGAAAACGTAAAAATTATTAATTTTAAGATCGAAATTATGGAATTTGGGGAAAAAAGATATTTATTGTGATTTTCCATTTTTTTATAAAAACAAATTGGAGCCCTTTAAAGGATTCTTTTTTCAAACTTTTCATACATATTTAAAATTATGCAATCTTAGAGAGTTAGTTTTAGAAAATTTTGTTAAAAATTATTTAGCATTAAGTATCTACTTTAAAATATATATATTAAATATATTAAGGGGCCCTCCAGTTGGAAAATACTAAATTGTCTTCAGACCGTTAATTTGATAATTTTTTAATTAAAAATTGAAATTATTTATTGAAAGCGAAATGTTGTCGTAACCTTCCTGCTATTCCATACTATTAAAGCATCACGTATGGAATTAATATTTTATTACCACAAAATAAATCATAAATGACATTAATCGATTTTGTCATCTTTATTTTCATTCAAATTAAACTTTAACCCATTCGGATTTATTCCCTTCGTATTTACACAACACAACAATACTACAATATGTGATAATTTTAATCTAATCATTAAAGAAACCGGTCACATGGCTTTCGATAGATAGAGACGCCAATCGACAAACCAAAATATTTGTTTTTAAAAGATGCGACAAACATTTTGCTTTACATACAATTAACGAACAGACATTGTCATTGGCTATAAAATTCTTTGACTAAATAAATAAATAAAATGATGTTCAACATATTGTCTGGTGCATGTATACATCTATGTGTATTATGTATATAATACAATGATAATTAATTAACTTTTCTTTATATTTTATAAATTACTTTCAGTGTTTTGTTGTTGCCCGTATGACTTTTTATTAATTCAATTAATGACTCATAACATCGACTATTAATAGTAATCGTAATCATACTGTGAACTGTGACTATATACACAATATTGTGTAAGCATAATCTAAGAATAGATTTGAAAACTTCCTCAATATGTAATGCCCTGTACTCTCCCCTTGATACTAAATGCGAGAATTATGGCAGGATTATTATCTCTGTGTAATGATAGTCGCTGTGTGTATTCCAATAATTTGTTATCAAATATTTGTTGCCAGACATACTTTTTTTTTTTTAATGATAAAATGACAATTATTATCGGAATTAACAGATGCAGAGGCGAAACGTCATGTTACTAAAGTGGTGCTGTGATAATTATGATAATCTTTGATAATCTTATATTAATTTCATTGAAGAATTAAATGTTTTTTTAATCTTTGGACCATATTTTGTAATTAATTAAATCACGTTTAGTATGTTTTAATCTCGTTTAGTAAATAAAAAACGAGTGTTGATTTTTTTCATGTAATCAGTTCTTCATTAAAAAATTTTTTTTTTTTAAAAAAATGCCAATACAAGGCTAATCTATTAAAAATATTTTTTGGTATCATTCCATACTGTAAGTTCTGAGGGTTATCAAAAAATTAAATAATATACTTTTTGTTTATCATAATTTGCGATTTTTTATCATTAAGCGTTTGCGGCAAAAAAAAATTATAATAAAATTATTTTTGATAATTAGAATATTTTGACGTTCATAAAGAACTAATAAACATTTTAAATGAACTGATAATTTGCCCCATTAAATGATAAAAAAAAAATACTATGAACAACATGTTATTTAGTATGATAATTTTATATTGAAATACATTTTCCCAGATAAATTTTCCATCCTCCTTAAAGATGCTATTTTTAGATCTACAACAAATCGAATAAGGTGAAAATAGTTATTTTGCAAATTTTTCTTATTTATTATAATAAATGTGTAGCCGAGCAGATACAAATAAATTTTCCAATAGAAAGATTTTCATTTCTTTTAGAACTGTTTTATTTATATAAGTAGTAGAGTTCATGGTTGCTGTGTACATTACATACCTTACATACATACATATGTACAACTATCGATTGTCAATAGCAATAGCAAGAGAGGAGAAAAAAAAACTATTTCGTATAATGCAATTATTGTGCAATTTTCTCTTTTAAATCCATGCCATTCACAATATAGGTCAATATAATCTTGCATTCTTCGTATGGAATACCAATATTGATTTCATGATAATGATAACGAAATAAAACCATTCTGACGCATTAACTCTGTATACATTATAACTCTTTTTATATCGATAACCTTCGTATTATATTTACAAT
Source organism: Platyura marginata (assembly GCA_026745375.1). Taxonomy (NCBI): domain Eukaryota; kingdom Metazoa; phylum Arthropoda; class Insecta; order Diptera; family Keroplatidae; genus Platyura; species Platyura marginata. The sequence goes on along the minus strand of JANSTT010020741.1, from coordinate 7,923 downwards.
ACAGAGGGCATGAGACATTTATAAGTAACTCACACAGTATATATCTATTTCGAGTCATTTTATGCAATCTAAAAATAGATTTTCATTTTATACGGTATCGTTGGCCATTTTAATAATATTGTACTCCTACAATTTATACACAATTAAATATAGTTTCAACTGGAGACAAAAATATATCCTAATTATATCGATACTATAAATATTATTTTTAACGAAAAGCCTTGGAATAGAAATGAGTGAAAAATTAAATTTTCCGATTTTAAAACAAAAAAGTGTAGAGAAATAATAATTAATTTACGAGGCAAATCCATAGTTTAAAAATGACACCTCAAGGAACTGAAGAGACAATCTCATTTGTATGTCCCCTTTGTAATCACTTTGAGGAGCCTATCCTCTTTAAATAAATTTCTTTTATATTTCACCAACTTTAATTTCTTTCATTTCATTTCTATAAAACATTTTTAACAATAAAAATAATTAACAGAAATTAACAGTCATTGACTATTAATTAATAAAAAAAGCTTAATCAACTTACCGCTTGAATTTGACAGAATTGATCCTAACAATTTCAAACTGAAATTTTATTTGGGAAAACTCGATTCTGAGAGATAATAGCTATACATAGAACTTCCTTTTTTGAGTTAATACATCATTATAGAAAATTAAAAATTTCACACAACCAGATTCAAAAATAAAAATTAAATTAAAAAATAGAGAGAAAAAAATAATAAAATTTAAAAATTGAAAGAATTGATCAATGGATATTAGAAGTAGTAAAAAAGTAGACTTAAAAAAGGCTGTTCGAAAAAAAAACTATAAAAGAAAATAAAATGAAAAACAAAAAATAAATCAAAAAATAATAATAAGGTGAACATAGAACCTGTCATTACTAATAGAAATCAGTGGCGAAGCGTGAGAATTATTGATCCCATCATTATGAGACTATTTTTAAAAAAAACTTACGTCATTTTTATACCGGAAACCGAAAAAAAAAATTGGTGAGTCACCGAACATCTTGACCGTTTTTTGAAAAAGTGACACAATTTTGAACTTTCTTAATATTGAAGATATGATTTTGAAACTTTGTATTTTTTATATTATTTTGGATTTGCAGCATTTTTTACCAAATAAAATTTTTGGAAAAAGTTAACCCTTTAAGGTTTTGACATTTTGAACATGACGGTATAAAAATGACGTAATTTTTTTAAAAAAATAGTCTCATAATGATGGGATCAATAATTCTCACGCTTCGCCACTGATAGAAATACTTATCAAATTCAATTGCCACTGAAGTGGGACTTGCCTAGAGCGGTTCTATGAGAACCTTATAAGGTGCCGAAATATAAAATGTAATAATAAGATGATTAGTGAAAAAAAGGTCTAAGAGCACGAAAATTAAATTAATAAATATTCGTTAAAGTAAATTTTTTGTTAGGTTTAGTTTTTGGCCTTAAAACTTCGACATCAACGATAATTAATTTTCATACGTCCTTGCCATTAAATATAAAATCGCTATCAGATTATGTTTGCTTATCTCATTTGTATTCAAATTTCATAATTTCGTTTTACATTACGTAAATTTGACATATCATATATGACGACATAAATACAAATACAAAAATTCACCAAACAACATTCAATTCAATATATGATATGAGGATATGGCAATGGTGATGTCAGCTTACTGACTTCCTTCTTTCCAAATTCAAAAATCATATAAAACCAAATTCAAGATTGGTGCTTTGTAAGTAAACACCAGATGCTTCCTATCTACCCATGTGCTGTTTTCTTCTTGCAATACGAACAAAAACCAATTTTAAAACCATCATAAGCAATTTATTAGCACCCTGTGTTTGATATAAATATATATATGTATAGGTATATAAAAAAAATTAGATATTCATTTTTGTGTCGTTTAAAAAGCATTGTTTGCACACTCAAAAAAAAACAAAAAAAAAAGAGAAAAATTTATTAAAACGCATGAGAAACCTTCTCAAATTCATGTAAATTTTATGCAAACATTTCGTTCTCTACACATTAAAATAAATTTGTTTATATCGCAAAAAATTTTAAACTTTACACATAAATTTAAGTCTGCTAGATAGTTTTGTATAATTTAATAATATAAGATGGTAATTTCACCAATTTAATTCAACATTTTGTAAATTCACGTTTTGTGGATTAAGTTCGGTGGTTTTGTTGCCATTTATTACCGTCATTCTATTACAAATCATTTAAATATTGAAATTAATTCATAGCGTCAATATTTAAGCACTCAGAAAATTTTATAGTCTTGTCAAATCCATTAATTAATTAATTTGATAATTTTGTATTAAGTAGTATAAAAAAACATCTTCTTTTGTTGTAGTACATAATATATGTAGAAATTGGTGATATTGTTAAAATTACGAAAATTTGTTATTTCAATGATACTATTATTTAAATTAACACTTTTTTTTTTATTAAACCAACAAATAGGATAATAAAATTTGAAAATATATGGACACAAAAATAATTTTTTTAACATTTTGTTAAATTGACGAATTAATTGTTATTCTAGTTTTGATATTTGTTAAATTTACAAAAAAATTTTTTTTTTAATTTATAAATAAAATTTTAATATAAAATCAATAAAAATAAAATTTCTTTTTCAGGCATCGGTGTCGGTCTCGCCACATCCGCAGCATTCGTTGCCCTAAACCACTATTTCAAAAACAAACGTGGCCAAGCCGTTGGTCTATCAATGGCCGGCACAGCAATTGGTATGCTAATTATTCCGCAACTAGTTCGAATACTGCTTGAATTGTATGGATTCCGCGGTGCAGTTTTGCTAATCAGTGGTTTGGCACTGCACTCGGCGGTCGGTGCAACACTGTTGCAACCGATAAAGTGGCATTGGAAAGAGGAAGAGTGTGATTTGGAATTAGCTCAATTCAATGAAATGGACACAATAAAAGAAGCACTGAAAGAGGACGATGAAGACGATCTGCCTGAAATGAAAAATATGCTCTTTTCGAATAATAATAAAATGCGAAAGAATTACTCGGATGTTGCAATTAGTACAATGCACATGCACATTGGACAACCGAAACGTGCCGCATTGCCACGGGTTATGACAAATGTTTCGAATGCTGGCAGTCCCGATATTAATTCGTCAATACGAAAGAGAAAGGCATCGGTTATATCGCATTTGTCACACTTAGATTTCTCTGGAAGTAATCTACAGGTTCACATGTATGTAAGTACATAGTAAAAGATTTGAACTTAGGTCTTAGATTTTGACATTTGATATACATTTTTTTTATTTATTATACATAAACGTCAACAAATTATCTTGTTTATCATAATTTTTATTATATCGCGGAAAAATACAAAAAAAGCGTGGCATGAAATTGACATCAATTGATATCAAGTTTATTTACATTTTTATGATTAATAATAAATCGGCGTTCACACAAAAGAACAAAACAGACTCGGCCGTGATTTGTGAAAGAATATTTTATATTTTTAATTTAATCATGAAAACAGGGTGCTGGCAGTCAATCACTTCAAGGTGAGAAAAGTTGGTTTCGAAGTTTTCGGATAGGGGAGGAAGAAATGCCCATGAAACCAACTACATATACGGGGGAATAATCTATAATCGTCATATTGATGGTTATTTGACAAAAGGCCTTAACAGCAATTTTTTCAAAATCTGTTCCCGTTGGACTTTTAATCGTTTTAAATATTCAATATAGTCAATACTTTAAAATCCATTATCTGTCCTTGACACTACTTAGATTACGAAAAATATGCGTCGAAGATTATTATAGATCAAAATACTTAAGATCATTTATTTGTCACAACCACGTGCAGATGTCATTTGAAGTATGGTGACGTAAATTTTTTTTGTTTGAAAAGATTATATTCAGCGGCGTTTCGTCATGGTGCGAAATGTGTTCATTGGATCCATTGAATATAAAATTTCTTTCTGCAATATTTTGAGTTTTTTTTTTTTTTAAATAAACTTCCGTTTCAATTCTCATATTATGTACGTTTCTAAATTCCACGAGACGCCACTGTTTTATATACAACTGTTGATAATATTTAGAAGGTAGGTGGCTAATAAAATGCTGATACAGAAATGAAGTATGTATGTGAACATACAATGAAGTCAATATCAGCGCAATTACCTGCTATTCAACCCAACAATGTAAATTAATTTAATTAAATTGATTTATGGAATTTGAAATAATTGTGCTTTCCTGTAGTTGAGTATGATTTTTATCAATTTTATTAGGTTGTAAATAAAATCAGTCGATCCATAAATTAATGATAAAATAGGTCACCAAATTTTTAACAAAAAGTTAAAATTTACTAAAACAAGATAAAACATGTTGACTTTGACCTGCAGTAGTTCAAAAACTATGAATCCCACAGAAAAAAGCTTCCCTTTTACATTTCATATTCAGTTTGGAAGCAAAATAATTACGCTCTAAGCATGAAATAAAGTAAATCGGTCGACTTTTAACGAAGTTATTGAATTTCAGTAACCGAAAATTGCTAAAATTTGGACAACGGTTTATTTCCGTACTTGAGTCTTTGTGGAATATTTCTTCATACTAGTTATTAACCCATCCATGCGCCCTATGTGTTTGGACTACCCCAATTGAATCACCCTGTATATGATTCTAACTCGCCACAATATTTAATTATAAAAAACATTTATTTAATAATTAAAAAAAATCCCTCGATTTATCTTTCAGATTGGCGATGACGAAGCCGAACAACAAGACAAAGCACTGCGACGCGTAAACACCACCAACGATATGTCAACGACAATACGTCGTGAATCATTTCTACGAATGAAGACACCGCCGCCATCTCATAAATTCCAATCACTGGACACCGGCATTCTAATATCAACACGAAAACCGGGATTTTGGCGAAAATTCGCCAATCTGATGGATGTCGATCTGTTAAAAGATCCCTACTATTTGAATATACTATTTGGCCTATCGATATTTTATGTTGCCGAGATGAATTTCAAAATGATCACGCCATTTTTCTTTGCCAATCTCGGCTACTCAAAGACTGATGTTGCCTTTTGTCTATCGATAACTGCTATTACCGATATTGCAGCACGTGTTGTATTGCCGCCGATTTGTGATCGATTAAATATTAAAAAACGAAATATATTTTTGGTTTCGATCATTTTTGTAGCAATTACAAGATCAAGTACGTCCTAACACACACGGAGATGTCAAAATTTTCTATTTATTTATTTTTGTTGTTGATTTCAATTTTAGTTATGGCAGAACAAACTGGTTGGACCGAATTAATGGTTTGGTTGTCAATATGTGGCTTTTTTAGAGGATCAGCTCTGAGCAATTTTACCCTAACTGTATCAGAATATTGCTCTTTAGAGAAATTACCGGCAGCTTTCGGTTGGCATATGGTTGGAAAAGCTGTTTTTGTTACATTATTTGGACCCTTAATAGGTTTGTGATAGTAACATTTTTGTTTTTGTTTGTTTATTTTATTTAAAAAAAAAAAAATTTGTTAATTCTACAGGTGCTATTCGAGATTATACCGGAAGTTATCCTTTGTGCATTCACTCACAAAGTGTTTGTATAGCAATATGCTGTATAGCATGGATCACCGAATACATACTGACATATTGTCGTGCCAAAAAGTCAGACACTGATACTTAATTTTTTGTTTTTCTTCTTTTTTAAATGTTACTTAATTTAATTAACATCAAGTATTTTAGTTATATTTATAAATACATAACTGTCATTAATGTGATCATACTACTAAATATAAATTTTTTAGAATTTAAGTGTTTGAAAAGACACACACACACACACACATACAAAATTAACGATATATCGCTAAGCCTTAAACTTAATTAAAAATATAATTAAAAAAAAAAAAAAAAACTTTTTAACAAAATACTACTATATGTACTGTACTGGTAGAAGCTCAGACTGAACCAAAATTTACTATATAAATATTTTACTGTGTAGGTTAGGACAATACAAAAAAAGTTAAAAAAGAAACAAACAAAAAAAAGAAAATTAGGAAATGTTTTTATAGATTTTAAAAAAATGTGTATTTCGTAGAATTTTAGTACATAATTTTTAGATTATTTTTATATTATATGAATTGATTGTACAAGCCAGAGTTAGTGTGTAATTTGTATAAATACGCACTGAGAAAAAAAAGTGACAAAACATATTAAGAAAAAACAAACAAAAACTTATCAATATTAAAAAAAAACTATAAAATAAAATATTAAATTAAAATAATATTATTTGTGTTTGCTAGTGGATATGTGGAAAGGGTAAGAATTTTGACTGCACACCTATTCTTTGTAAGAATAAAAAAATAATGAAATTATATTGTGACACCCTGTGTTTCTACGTTTGCAAAAGTTACCATGTCTCATATATACAAAACAAAATTTAGAATTGATTAAGTACAATTTAATGTGGCACTTGTTGATCATCACAGCTCTAAGAGAAAAAGAAAGATAGAGAGAGAGAGAGAGAACCTGGAGAACCTACGATGAAATCTGGTCATGGTAGAGGAAATAAGTCACAATAATCCTGAAAATGCATTTTAGAAAGTTCGTTTTTTTTAAATTTTTGATCAAAAAATCATCAAGCAAAAATTGAAAACGGATAAATGTGGATCTTCTTGATATTGGACACACTGACCAGACATGTTAGCAATTATGAGCCATAAACGATTAGTGGTCAAGTGAAAAAGTGATTGGAATAAAATGGAGTGAAAAAGTGATTGTGAAATTTAGAACGACCATTACTTTTTCACTTAATAGAGTTAATACTTCAAAAAATGAAATGAAATAAGGAAAACTAAATCTGAGTTCAAACGAAGCCGACATGAAGGTAACGATTAAAAATACCCTTGCTATTTGAAAGCCGGCTCGAAAGGGTTAAATACGTAAGTTTTGAAGGGCAAAGGGATTAAAGAAAGGATGGTACCTAACGTACTGCCATGGTACTGCCTTTCTAATTGAAATTTTACGCCAATATTTAGACTACTCGATATAAACGAAAATTATTTTTTCGTATTTGTGGTAGTAAACAAATAGAAGTGCTATTGGTTTAAGTATTTAATAAACTTTCTAAGGCGTCTCCATTATATATATTTTGGTTATAATTTAGTATGAATACATTCTGGCTGACATTTAAGTTAAGTAGAGGATCATCTACATTAGAATAATTATGATTTATTGTACAGTGTACACTTTATTTAGGAAAACATTGAGTTTTTGATATTTGTTTATACATTTACATTAAACTACAATTAATCTAATTAACTACAATTAATTATTAATTATAATAAATTTCATTTTATTTTTTTAATGCTAGGCTGCTTCTAATCCCACAATACAACGGATTTTGAGTCAAGATTTTGGTGTTGGAGCAATATTTCCGCATATATTCTATCAATTTCTCGTGCACATTCGTTCTAGCATTATCTGGAGCACTAAACAGGACCGATGGAGCCTCTGATGGATGAAAACTTGGAAGATGTACTGTATGTTGGCATCCAGAAATAATAAAAACATAATTAGTGAATGAAATGGAAATTAAACCAAAAAAAAAAATTATTTCAATAAATGGAAGAAATTTAAAAATTCGTCTTTTGTTTTGCACGTACATATTTCAGGTAAAGATCTACAAGAATCATCGATATCAAAAAAACTGATAATGCCATTAGAACGGCCATCCCTTAATACCCCCACATACCAATTTTCAACGTAATTAAAAAAAACACCTTTAGTAGACCTGTAAAAATCGGTTTTCTGTAACTTTCTTAAATTAAGGAATATCGGAAAACTGATAATGCCATTAGAACGGCCATCCCTAAAAACCCTTACATACCAATTTTCATGAAAATCCCTCGATAAAT
>JANSTT010020730.1:0-46576 GCA_026745375.1 Platyura marginata | reverse complement strand
GGATAGATTCAATTCCATTGGTTGAATATATGAAATTGTTTGTTTGATAAGGAGTTGTGCGCGTGGTAAGTATTTGTGTTTTGTGTGGGTTATTTTACTTTTGAATCCCTATCACAAATTTTCACGCGACGTCACTGCTAAATATAACAAATATGATTTTGTGGCCTATGTGTATGTAGGTAGTGAATTAAAATCATGGAGTGTGATCATAGGTAGATTTTTTTTTTATAACAAAACATTGCTTAGACAATTATAGATTATGTGTATGTAAAAGTAAGAAACAAATATTAATTGAGTGTTTTTATAATTATGATTGTTCATACAATTCAACGGAATACAATGCACATAAATGAATGAATGGCCTAATCATGTTATAAATTAATTGAATGAAAATTATATCTAATTTTCTTCATATTTTACAATTATTATGCAATATCATTATTGTACATACAATTTATGAATAAAACATTTCCCGTTCCGGACACGTCCTCCTTTTCTATTTTTTTTTTGTAACATGTTGCCTTAATGTTTATCGCCGCGATTCTTTTGAAAACAGACACTTAACCTAATGGCTTATTAAAGATGATAATTTAAAACATTCTATGTACGAGTATATAAATATTGCTATGTGGTAAACAGAAATCCTTTAAGGATTTTATACTTTATGGTTAAGTATATATACCGCCTTTCAACGCGCGCCTTTCACTTGAAACCAAACAAAACAAACGAAAAAAAAAACGAAAAAAAACCAAAAGAAAAACGGAAAAAGGAAAAAATTTGCTTTCATAGCTCAAAGCTATTTCGGTTATTCGACTTGAAAAATTTATTTCAAGCGGGTTGTATATAGAGAAAACTCTCATAAGCAAATACAAGTAGGTAGACATAACCAGTACCACTCTTCCTCTTTCGTTTGATTATATTTTATACACGTAGTTAATAAATCAAATAGCTGTTTGTTGTACGACTTAACCATAATTTTAATAAATTTTAAAATAATTTATTATCATTACTGGTTACACTCTCGGTTTATAGTCAGTCATATGAATGTTGATGCATATATGCAGAAAACAGAGCCACCACACAAGTAAATAAAATACTGCTGTACAGCACAATATCTAACAAATAAACAAAGTGGACGTGAAAATCCAATGGCACAGTTTTAACCATAAATATGGATATTTGACTGGACTTGTGCAGTAGAAATTCTCATTGGGAAATTTTACGAGTTCCGGTGATATATTGTCATGCTGCAGCAGCGGCTAGCATTAGTAATAGAAAGAATACATAAATAAAAACAAACATAAAACAACCTTATTATTCAGGTTTGTTTGAACATTGTATAACTTTTACCAGAGTATACACTATGGATTGGCAAACCCACTTAGCCCAGGCTCCATACAAAAATTTAATCTAATCCATAATCTAATGAAAAATCTTGGGTTATATCCGTATGTACCCAAAAATAACATAATCAGAAAAAAAAAAAAATGTAGGATATGCCGGAAGAAATTTTCTTTGAATCCTTGACGATATATTAAATGAAATATGTGCGTGTGTGTATTTTGTTATTTCTGTTGGGAGAAAAAAGGTTTTCCTTTTCTTGGAAAGTCGTTCGTTAAGCATACAATTTTCATAGTTCACAAAATTTATTAGCATTTTTGGAAATTTATTCATGGAAAAAATTCAAAAACCAAATTCAAGATGAGCTATTATGATCCAACATCAATTTATTAGGAAATCATTAAATATAAAGCTACTGAATATTATATTAAATAAGAAAGCCTACCTTTGTTCTAAAAATCAGTAGTGAAGTTTTTTTTTTAACCCTAAGGCTGCTGTCATAGTGCTCGTGCCAAGCGAAGCGGTACGCCAAGCGACCAGAAGAGCCAGTCGCGCCACAAAACTCTGCTCATATATTACAATATCAAACGCGTAATTTGTGCATAGTGCAAGCGGAGAGGCGGAGCGGTTTCATGCAGCAAGAGACAAAGCATTTTCGTGGTTTTAAGTTTCAGAGCAAAATAAACAGTACTGACGGTAGTCGGTAGCATCAAATGGTACGCTTACAGTGGCACCTATTGACACACCGAATTGCGTCGCTTGACGCTTAGGACGCCTCTTGGCGATTGGCGCGGGCACTGTCGCAGTAGCCTAAAGCGCAAAACAGGGTCCGTTGGACTCCGCTGAGCAAGAGAAGACTATAAACTTCTAAACGAAAAACTGTTTTTAACCGGAGGTTTTTTCGTATTTTTAAGTTTATTTTAAGTTTTATAAGATTTTTATAAATTTTTTTTTACAACAATTTTGTATGTTCAAATTTTTTGTAACACAAACGCAAAAGTGAGTTCGTTCTTTTAAATTCCATTTTTGTTAAGGTTAACGTCTTCAAAATTAAATAATTTAAATTAAATAAAACTTACGTCATTCTGATGGAAGAAAATGGAAAAAAAACAACTAAATCGATAATAAAATAATTTAAATTTATTATAGGCTGTGGCTTTATGGTGACATACATATAAAACATAGCTTATCAAAATAGATTTATTCATCTAAATTTTAAATAAAAGCCTACAGCCACAAAACCCATATTGTGCCTAAATATTTAAAAAAAAAATAAATGTCGGAACTACATTTTTTACTGGTTTTTGGTTGTGCACGTACCAATATGACATGCAAAATAAACTGCGGAATTTAATGGGTTCGCTTAGAGGTTTATTGCAAAAATATTTTATGTCACATATACGCACCAATTTAATTTATAGCAAAATTATAGGGAGATTTTGTTTTTATTGGTAAAAAGCGTTTTCCAAAAGAAAAAAAAACCCACAAACAAAACATAGGTGTTATTAACAATTTCATGCGGTAGCACAGATTGTTTGTTCGTGCTGAAAATTTTGCGATATCCCCCTTCCACCTCATTCTGCACCAAAAAACAGAGACATTATTATTGTTCTTTCTCCACATTCACATTTACCTTGTATATATTGTCTACCAACTTTATCACTTCCTCTGTTTCCATGGCGGTTAATTAACCAGGATTTCTGTATTACAGCAACGGTATATAATAGCACCAGGACGACGACGACGACGACAAAATGACGAAAATCAGCTAAAGCATTGTTATCCTTATGAATAGAATTATATTATCCATCCTCTGGTTAATGTCTGAAATGAAAAGCAGAGAGAAAAAAACGGTTAAATGTTACTTCACTAAATTTATGGGATAATATAAGTTTTCATGGTCTTAGCGCTAATGGCAAGATTTTGAAGATGGTTTGGCGTATTTAATTAGATTAGATAAAAAACTTTCATTAAAAATAACAAACAAAAAAAAAAAGGTTTGGTTTGTTGTGATATCCAGAGATACTCTTAGGTAGGTTGTATATAATATGCCGAGGGGACCTATTTAAAATGGTGATAGATGATCAAAGGCAACATTTAGGGAGAGGTAAACGTAATTAGCATACAGCCCAGACAAGCAGATAATTATGTACATGTATATTTTAGAAAGAAGTAACGTTTTTTTTCTTCTTCCATGAATTTAGAATTTATTTTATAAATGTGGGGATTACGAAGTAAGAAAAAAAAATGGAAAATAGAAAAAAAACCTCTCATAAATGTGTCATTTAATTAAATTGACAAAGGCAAATTTATTAGGTAATTTGAATTATATTATGTTATATAAATTAAGATGGATAGATTGACCAGATTCCTTTACCCCAACCGTACAAGTGTTCGTAATATAGTTAACTTAAATAGTCTGTCATCATTAATATTGAAATTTTTGTGTACACGTGTCTATCCAATGTTCTCAATCATTTTTGGGATAATGTTTCAATGTAGTAGTATAGTAAAATTCTTGCAAAATTAAGAGTGATGGGTTGTAATTGATTTTCAGAAATATTTATAAAAAAAAAAAAAACAAAATCGAATAGCCTGCAAATTTTTTTATAAACTCAAAATGTCAGACAGTGAATGTTTTAAAATATGTATATTGATTTTTTATTAATTGCCTGAATGATCATTTTTTCTGAATTTTGTCAGAATTAATATTTTCTTATTCCTTCTATTTTAACATTCCAACTAAGACCTAATTCATGCTGAATTGGGATATATGTTACAGTAAAATCTCAAGAACTCGAACAGAATAATTCCACCCCTGTTCGAGTTTTCGAGGTTTGGTTTGAGGATAAAAAAAACCTGTTTTTTTTATTCACTTTTTATTAATTATTTTCTTTAATTTCTTTGGTAAGTTTTTTTATCAATTCGAAAATATTATAGAAAACAAATAGGTAAAATTAAAAAAAAAAAATACATTCATTCCGTCTTGCCCCATGGATGGGGTACCCCACCCATTTCAATTATAATGGTCGGCAGTCGTTGGTTGACAGTTGGTATAGAACTGATCTTTTTGTCTATGTTCGTTTCTATATAAGAGAAGATTCAATTTTTAAGTTTTTATAAAAAAAAAATAGTAAAATTAACTAAAATGAAACTACGTGGGGCAAGATGGGGTACTTATTAGTTAAACCCGGAGCCAATTAAATAAAATTACACATTTTCCAAAAAAAATTAAATAAAAAAACTCATCTTACAGCTAGATTAAGTGTGCGTTACCAATATATATTTTTAAATTTTCACAGCATTTTTTTTTTACTTTAGTTTACACGATTAAAAACTGAATATTCAGATAGTGAATAGAACAAAATCAAATTATTTGTTCTAATGTTAAAACTCAATGTCTGTTTTTGACCTGGCTCGTGACTGAAAGTAAAACGAGCCAGCTACCGAACGAGCATAACCTATACCGATTGGCTCGTTCGGGTGGCGAGATATTATGGGTAACCCGCCTTGCCGCACCTTCCCCTATTACTTTAAGCAAAAATATTGATAAATTAACACACAAATAAATTAGGACAACATTTATAAAACCAAAAAAATTTAATATAATATAAACACATGTGGTGCATACATACATATATATAAATTAATTATGTATTTACATAATAATATGTAGCAACAAAAAAACACACAGACTGAGATAAAACAATAAATAAACATAAATAAAACTTTATTCGATTTTTCGAGTTTATCGAGTTTTCGAGATTCTACTGTACTCAGTTTATATTATTTTCTCATTAAAATTATTTGATTTGCATGTGTACATAATGTGTATGTACAATAATAACAGACCGTTTCCTCTTCCCACCTCTATAATTGAAATTACGAAATTATCTTCCCTATTCCCACTTCTTATATGTACTGTACAGTGTACATACATATCATATACATAATTCAACTTTCAAAGTTAAACTAAAGTTACCGTCCACAACGAAAATGCTTTGAATAATTCTTTCCTAAATATATCTACCGTGCACGAAAAATATAACAATAAAATGCAAAGTGCAACTTAATAGTAGGTATACTATGTGCTATCTAAGTACATATATACGGACATATACGGCAAAATGCTTTAAATAATTGGCATTCTTCCATATCTTAAATGAATTTAATGTTCGTTTTCAGCTGGCATATAGTACATAACTATGAGGTATCTTTTCTCAAGCATAAAATTTTTGCACATATTATACAACAATTTGTGTACTAAATGGGTAATTTTTACCACATAAAACACACACCAGCTTATTGTACACCACCTTTTCTATCCATACAATATATTTATTGCTGTATTGCTAATATACTGAGAATCACATTTGTATAGCACATTTGTTATACATATGTTATTATTCATTGGGAAAAACAAAGACTTTTCTTGTTTCCATATAGCAATTGAAGAATTATATGAAAATCATGTTGCTTCGAAAATTATTTCATAGCAAAATGTGTTTTACATTGTTAAGTTTTATATATGTAGGAATGCCGTACGATATACAATTGATCTCTCTGCTGAATGCGAGTACGTACATGGATCACTTAAAATGACAAACATATGCACTGAAAACTTTTTGCAATGGGAAGTATGGGAGTATTGCAGCGTTTACAGCAAAAATAAATTTTCAATATTTTTTTCCAGAATATTTTTCCAAAAGTACGGAAACTCAGATAATCAATGGCATTTTTTAATTCATTGTTAGTCTAGTTATATTGCTTGTTAACTGACATAATTACTCAACCAACGCCATCTAGTGGTCGGGAAAAATAGTAAGTGTTCATTTTGATCAAATTTGGCCATTTTGAATGAACATTTGTGAGAAATAAAATAGGAACCAATGTTCCTGAGATTTAGTAATATTTAGAATTATTTCCTAATTTGTCTGGCTTAGGTGGAACTGGTATTTTGAATTTTTTTTATGCTTGTTCGAATCTGTCAAAAAATTCAGTCAAGTTGTTTAACCCTTATGTAGACCAATTTGAATTCCTTTTTTAAAAAACTATTAAAGACACAAGTTTGAAATTTTAGAATATTCTCAATGGATCTATTGTTAGTCGACTCGTAGAAAAATTTCCATAAAAATTACATGTTTGGTCTGCAGACCAATATGGTATAGAAATTTGGTGCCTACATAAGGGTTAAAAGTTATCAAATCAGTATTTTGAAATCAAAATGGTTTGTTAGAAATGAAAATTTTTTCTTGTTAGCTAACATAGCCGTTTTTAGTATTGTTAATACGAAAGTGGAGTTAATCTATCCAGAAATTTTAGATATCATTGAAGAAGAAGACTTATTAGAATAGAAGAAAGAATGATTCATTATAATTATTTTTGAACGTAAAAGTTAAAAATAAAATATTTCAAAATACCAACTGTCTTACGAATTATTGTTAAGCTCAACAAGCAAGCTGTTAACAATAAAATTTCAAAATACCAATGAATACATCGAAAACGTCTAAACACATTTATCGACAAGTGAAGTAAAGCTCAACGGGCACATATAATTGTTGAAAGATCCTTGGGCATTACGAATTTTGTACGAATTTAAGATCCACACAAAAAGTCTAATTATGTACGAACAAACTTATCGCAATTGCTTTGAAAACTTGTCCATCACCTTCATACAGAAAAATTAAATTACATGTTCGAACTAGAAATAGATAACAAGTCTTCTTCATTACAGTATAATACACGAGAGAGATACATAGGTAGAAAAGAAAAAATTCCAAATTTTGCAAACAAGTTGTAGCTGATACTCTTAATAAAATGTCTGCTATACGCAGGTATAGTCAGCTACAACTACTTTATTCGTGCCGGACCGGTACAAAAAAAAAAAAAATTAAATTAAATCAGAAGAAAAAAAAATTCATTTCATTTCCGCTACAATAAACCATTTAATTTTATTTACTCGTTATTTATAACGTGTGCTGTATGAATAAATGTCTAATTACTTTTTTCCATGTACGTACATCGTACAATATTGTATTGCATTTAACCTACACCATCTGACATGACTTACATTGTTCTTGAAAATTAATTTGTGTTAAAATTAAAATTGCTTTGATATGAAAAGTCGAAAATTCCAAAATTACTGCAATAATAAATTTATACGAGAACATAGAATAAAGTTCTGTATTTTAAGTACAATACACATACCATCTACGTACTCCTCTACTTACCTACTTAGTACTTATAATATACTGTTAAATATAAATTTAAAGTTATACTCTTAGTATGTCTCTAATAAAACATTAAAAAACAAAATTTTAATGCGCTTTTGCGAGCGATTAATTTTAAGTACTTCATTGATAAGACTCTCTCAACTGCCTTTAATGTTTAATGGTGAAAAATTTCGCTAAAGTTTTCAAAGTTATGTATACAATTTACATCTTGCTTTGGTAAATTTTCTCTTTTTGGTGCTTTGAGGAAAAACCATTTTGCTATTTTAATGTGTGAGTCGTCCAATGCCTAACTAATTAAAATACTTTTTTTTTTTAAATTTCAACGTTTAATTATACGTAAGTCTTTGAAATTGTTTTATTTACAGTTGAGCTACACGAATGGAAGCGTAAAATCTACTTAATTAACGACATTTTGCTTCTTTCTTAGAAAATTTAAATTTTATACTTAATTTATTGAATTAAAATATCGTATTTTAGTTAAATTAGAAATTGCGAGTAGCTAATTTTTGTTTAAATTGAGAATATTTTCTATTTTTCTGTCAGATATCTGCCACAGTACGTTGTTTAATATTCTATTAAAGTATTGGTATTGGCTTTTCTTAATCAAACCGACCAAATGTCTCAGTAACATTGAGTGGTTGCCTTTGGAGCGGCAGGTTCCGGGTTCAAGGCCAACTGGGGATGAAATATGCATGTTGATTTGAACCTGAGTCCGGGTGGTTAGTTAGTGTAGAGTGAGGGCGAGCCCATTAGATATCCCTCGTTTGGTGACTCGCCCCTAGGCTACTATTCCTAAATATCGATCAACCCTAGGATGGTTGACCAAGGTGCCAAGGACGGGTGGTTAGATTGCAATAGTCCAAATAGTCTAAATAATGACAGTATCTCTAAAATGGCAATGCTTAAAAATAGCGTTGAAATTGCAAGCATTTGTAAGGTTTCCGTAAAAAGAACACCTCAAGTGCGGCTTTGTTCTACAAAAAAGAGCTCATCATGCCAATTGAGATAAATGTATTAAGAGGGATATCTAATGGGCTCATCTACTATATAGAGACCTAAGGAATTTCGCGCGCTCTAACTAACTAACTGACTAACTGTCTAACTTTCTTAATTAATTTGATGAAATATTTTAATAACTTTTAGATAATTTGAGGGTTTAAGAATCAAATTTTTTGTCCTTGTAGTTTCTATGTCTATGTCCTTCTAATTTTTTTTATAGAAGAAGGGAAAACTACAATTAAATACAATGCGTTAGAAGTTAAAGTGCCAAATATATAAAAAAAATAAAAAAAAACAATAATTTTGCACCACCCTGCTGAATTTGTATATTTGAATTGTCTTGTATGGGAAATAGGAAAGGTAAAATTATCTGCATTTAAAGCCTACACAGCCCATCAAAAAAAAGGTTCCAAATATATATATAAGAAAAAAAGCTTAACCTCCTATCGAAATCGATTTCTGTTCAACATTATTTAAAAGAGGTTGAATTGCAATTAATTACAGATTAAAAGTTGACCGTCAAAATAAAATTCATTATCGAGGCTATAAATTTTGCCATTTTTAAAGTGAACTTTCATTGGATCAGCCCGTTCGTCTCTGTAATTTATGTTCAATATGAGTGGTCATTTCCCATGTGAGCGGTTATTTATTGGTTTTTCGCAAAAGATATATTATCGTCTTTGTGTTGATGCTGCTGCTGCTGCTGTTGTTGTTGTTATTATTATTGTTGGTTTTTTTGTTTTCCTTCCAATAAATAAGAATGTGGGTCATTGTGCCTTTCGATTATAGTATATCAGATTCTAGATACAATGTATTATCATACTTTAACTTTTATACTTATATTATTAGATTAGACTAGCTAAAAGTTTGTTGGAATAGTTGATGACTTTGCCAACAAATAGTCTACGGTTCGCATAGAATATTAATATATAGATTAAGAGTTATAATATTTCTAGATATGAAAAATGGTTGACTCAGAACGATAATTTCATCTTCTAGTCTAGACTCTAGACTAAAAAGAGAGACACAAGATTTTTTGCAATTTCGTATCCTAGTTATATAGCAGGGATTAACACCGCTTGCGCTTCTTCTTGACATATTCACGCGTCTATCGTATTAAAATTTTCCAAGAAATTTTTTTTTTTATAATTTTCGCATAGTCGTTCAAAAGAAATATTAACAAAAATAATTAAAAAAACACTGAAATTTACCCCCAACTCAGTTAGCTAATGTATTTACAAAGCAATAGTTAGTTAGTTAGTAGTGGTGGCGACCTTGCGCCTCGCAGAGACCATTTAGGTCCATAGCGTTACCACTTGCATGATGCCTATGTCGCCCCTACTACGGTTGCGATTTGGGGATTGTGCTCCTCGAGTTCGAGTACACCTGTCTCCACAACGAATTTTATGAGGTTCCTCATGTTACAGGTCGAGGCTGCCCTCAGGTTATGTAAGAAGTAGTCACCTAAAGTTCTGTGTCTCGCTCTCGCAAGGGCAGGGCATGAACAGAGGAGGTGTTCTAGTGTTTCCTTCGTTCCGGGTTCTTGGCAGTGTCTACACAGGTCAGTCGTTATCAGACCGATCCTGCATGCGTGCTCTCCCGTGAGACAGTGACCAGTGTAGATGCCTACTGCCGTTCTACACTGTGTTCTACTAAGTTTGAGTAAGTTTTTTGTTTTCTTCAGGTCGTAGTTACCCCACATGGCTTTTGTAGTTCTACAGGAATTCAGCCTGTCCCACCTTTCCTTTGCGAGGTTAAGCATACGATCCTGAAGTTCTTTGACGTCTACGCGTATTGGAGCCAATATGGTCTCCGCGTCTTGGACGTCCAAGGTCGCTCCTTTTTTAGCAAGTGAGTCTGCGGCCTCGTTTCCTGGTATGTCCTTATGTCCCGGTACCAAACCAATGAAAACATCAGTAGCCTATTGTTATGCGTGTTTTACTTATGAGTCAGAAGATATGCGACATAAAGCAGCATTTTTTTGTCACTCTCTTATTTTGTGGTTTCTTTTAATTAGACAAATGGGACAGCCGGCAGTCAACCGAATGAAGAGTAAAGTGTTCCAATATTACTTAAACTATTTCTGGTAGATTGTTTTTCGACATTCGATTGTATTTTGTATTTGATTTTTGCATTTTATCGATCCACACTAAACCAACACGATTGCATTTATTGGGACCCACCTCTTTGGAATATAGGAAAGAAAATATCCGTAAAATAGTTTTATAACTCTTTAAGCCAGCCAACTCTTTAAGAGAAGAAAAAAATTCAGAAAAAACAAGATCCTCGTGTGTAAAAATTGTTGGAGCTATTCTAAGTCTGGCTAAATATTGATATGCGATTTACACAAAACGGTAGGAAAGGCCTAACTAAATATAAATTTATAATAAAATTAAATGTAATTATTGTACAAAAAGCAAAATAATTTACCCACAGAATGCATTGCTAAAAGATTTTCTAAAATTGATTAACAAGAAGTATAAAACGTAACATAATTGAATATACACACAAACTTAACGTAATCGTGTTTTTAACCGTATATGTAGTATACATACTCTCTTAATTTATACAAGAACAATAACAAATGATTTATAAAAAAAAAAACATAAAAAAAAAATCTAATAAAAACAAAAATTGAATTCATAATGGAGTCATAGTTACTTTAAGAAATGAATATTTTCACATCGGTAGATATGTAATAAAATGTATAAATATTATTATATCTACTTGCATATATGCATTAGCTACCTGTGTGCATAAATTGCAATCATAATAGTGGCGAGAAATAAAAAAAAAAAAAAAAAAAAAACAAAAGTTACGTGACTTTCATTTATAGTTTTCTGCATGAGAGGTTTAAATCACTGCTGCAATCTACGTTGAACAAGATTATATAAAAAATTGTTACGAAAATCATTTTTTTTTAGTAGGTAGGTAGGTACTAGCGAGTGGATTTTATGTAGTGGAGTACTGTTATCAGTATAAAATTATAATCATTTCCAAACGAAAAAAATTCTTAATTATGATGTACCTACATTAAAACAGATATTAATTAGCTAAATTTGTATTTTGATATTAAATCACAGGCATCTATGTACTGTACAGTAACCGCTCCATGGGCAGAAATTTTATTAGTAGATTTTTTTGAAATGCAATTTTAATATTTTTTTTCTTTTTTATAGGGTGGGTGTTAACCCCTAAAAAATCCAAAAAAATTCTATATAAATTTTGTGTGTGAGTTAAACAATAGGGATATGTGGTTCATTTTTAACAGTTAAATTAACATTTTACCTTAATCGATCTAGCCTATTAGAAAATAATCAAAAATTCAAAATCATAGTCTGGAGAAGGAAATCGTTATTTTATAAAAATATTGATTGTTATGTGGGAAAAGGGGGTCCACCGATTTTTGTCCATTTTAGGTAGTTTTTGTTTAAATTATAATTCCTTAAATAGAATCATTAAAATAAAAAAAAAATATTGACACATCATCTTTTTTTTACGAAATTATCGGTTCCATCAAATCGTCGTGTAAAACAAATCGCGTAAAAAATTTTTTATAAGTTTATACATACTAGATTGTAGATTTAAATTAAATCTAATTTTAGCGGTAAATTTGAATTAAAACTTTTTAAATAATCGCGTCAAAGTGAATTCACATAAAAAGAGGTCGTCGTGTAAAAAAAAGGATTAGGTGTATAGTAAATTAAGTCACACTTTAGGAAACTTTCTCGAAAAAGTTTTCGACTAATTCATAATTACGAAAATATTTTACCAATATTTTGGAGATAATTTTATTACCCATATTTTGCTATATCTTCCCAAATCAATTACATACCATTTCTACGGATGAATACATTAACTTGTTCAAATGTCGGCTTTTTTATTTCTAATTTTTTTATTAACATTTTAATTACGTTTCCATCAATAAAAAAAAAGTGCCTACTTCCAATTCCACACACTAATCTCTCCTACATGAACATACTATAATTACTATGCATACAGTGTACTTGTTTACTGTTTTTAATTTTTTTTCTTATAAATGTTAATTACATTTTTATATATATAAAGCACATAAGCTGTTCCATGCCTAAATTAAAATTTCAAAACATCATCTGCGCTTGCGCGTATGGTATTTTCAACTTTTTCCAGTAATAATGTAAAAGGTATCCATATCAATGTGACCCATATATAGGTAAATTCCTAGGAACGAAAGTATAAATATGAATATCAATTTGTTGTTGTTGTTTGTTTTTTTTTTTTTTTTTAATTTATACCACTAACTGCAAATTTAATCTTATTATACTTAACATTAACGAGACTCACTGACTGTCTGTCTATGAATGATTTCACTTGGCATGCACATCACGTATTAGGTCATAAGAAAAAAATCCTATTTTTTTTTTTATTTTTTTTTCATTATTTTTTTTTCTTTCTATCGTACAATCTACACAAGAGACGAGACTGGCTTTTAAAGTGTATAGATACGACTATTAAATTCCATTTAACCATTCTTTTTCTGAGCCAAACAACCACATACCATCCAGCTTAAAAAAAAATCAACTTGAAAATACCAATTTTATGTTATGTATGTATAATCAACTCAGCTAGCAAGCATACCCATGTGCCGCACCTATTGAATCGACAATCGGGTATTATTAATATATGAATACCTGATTTTTATTGCTAAGTTTTAAGTTAATTAATAATTTTATACCTAATTAATTTGAAAACAAAAAATTACACTTAAAGAAAATGATAATGATCACGAACCGGAAATTTAGGTGAATAAGAATAAGGCATATAAATTGCTGTCAATTATCGATTAAGATTTAGAGAAATTTTTTTGTGTGCAAAAATGTTGCGTCAATTTTTGTTTTATTTTAATCGATAAAAATAACCAAAATAGCTGTTGGGTTGATAAAGTTTTTTTTGTTGTTGTTGTAAATTCTAGATGGAAAAAATCCTAGTACATATTTTACTTTTATTCTCATTCATTCTCTGATAGTCATTAATAAAAATTAAAATTCACATTAATTTTGTGTAAATTATTAATTATTTTAAATAAAAATTATTGAATTAGTTATTCTTTTTTTTTGAGTGTATAGTCGATATATTTGTCTTAGACATTTTTTGGTGTCAAATTTTTTTTTAAAATAAAAATCAGCACAGCGAATAAATGTTACTTTATAGACCCAGCCCACCCGGAGGGGGAGTTAATGTTAAGTGAAGGCAATCAAATCATGAAGGAAATTAATATTTTATAGTTTTAAATATCTACCTACTGTGCACCCAAAAAAAAAAAACACTATAAAATTTTGACATTATTTGTGTAATTTGTAACTGTCTCTATTTTGTCGATTCAATCAATTTTAAGTGTTGCATATTAGAAGGCATTCAGCGATATAATCTTTAAGCTCAACTACGTTCAATTATTTAAGATAAATTTGTGACTTTTTCAATCAATTATTGCAAAACACAAAACTGCTGTTGCGTAAAGAAATAATTACATTCGAAATCGATACATTGATCGATCATTAATTTACGATAAATTTATTTATATATTCTACTAAAACCCTCTAATGAAGTTATTAAAATTTTGTGTAACGTAACATCACACTTTTTGCCACCTATAACTAATAATAATATCAATGATGAAATTCAATTTTTCATTTTTCTTAAAATACAAATTTATCTCGACGCTAGTAAGTATATAGTTGTACATATGTATATTAAAGAATGTATTGCGACTGCATACCTATACAAATACCGTCACATTCCTTTCAATCCTCCTTGACACTTTTCTCTGTGTCGCACACAATTAACCAGTCATTGCTTTCAATAATAATAATAATAATAATAAAATAATAATAATAAATAGTAATCAATAGCTGACTACATACATACATAAATAACGTTAATCACCAATGACACATATTACATTACAGCAATTTCAATTGCAAATTATTAATGGTGATTATTGATGGATACACGGCGCAAAAAAAAAATCATCTCTAACAATTAGACGATTTGTTCACTATTTGCGTGATATCCAATCAACAAAAAATTCCTTCTCTTATAACATACATAAGTACATATAAGATACCTACTATCAAACAGCATATATCTATGTTTGTAAGAAATGTTTTTTTTTTATTCTTCGTATTTTCTCAATAATATGCCCAGCAAAAAAGGTGAAAAAAGGTGTATTGTAAATTGATTTAAGATGTGGAAATATTGCCATGATGTAACCGTATACTAACTTTGTATTATAATACAAGCATGCCACTACTCACTGCTGCATACCTTTTACCTACATCATTCACTTGATTATGTGAGAGATGACATGGATCAAAAATGACAATGACTTGTGTAATGTGTGGTCAATGGTGTTGGTCAATAGGTTTTCCTTTGTAAAACAGGTGTTTATTTTTATTTCGAGTTGATTGGATTTGAAATTGTCATTGTCGTATATACGATAGATACCTACTACCTAATTGTATTAGTATTAAATTTCGGTGTCGGAAAAATACTTTAGTCGTTAGATGAAGTTACATTGAGTAAGTGCATGAAAAGAATGTAGAAAGAATCTGTTTAGAATGTTTAGTTTATTGCTATAAAGTATAAAGAAATGCCGCCAGGGTTTTATAGAAATTCGTTAGGAACAGTAACGTAGCGGGGGTTTTTATTTTTGCCTATACAAAGTACCTTTGAAATTCTTACTTTAAATACGCCTAACTTCATTAATTATTTTAATATTATAACTAAGATAATCTTACTTCAAGTAAAATTTTATTTTCAATCTTTTTTGCCTTATAAATTGTTTCCGGTTTTCTAACAAAATATTGAGAAAATCATCAAAATGTGCAACTTCAAACTGGGTTTTCTACAAGCTTAATTATCCATAGAGAAATTCTCTTGCAGAATACCCAGTTTTGAATTGCATATTTTGATGATTTTTTCGAAATTTTGTTAGAAAATCGAAAATAATTTATAAGACAAGAAAGATTGGAAATAAAATTTTACTTGAATTAAGATTATCTTAGTTATAATATTAAAACAATTAATGGAGTTAGGCGGATTAAAGTAAGAATTTCATAGGTACTAAAATAAAACCCACGCTACGTTACTGGTTAGGAATGTTATTTATAAAGACTAGAAGACACATTTATTGTCAATTATAGAATAACGACACTCTTAAATGGGGGGGTTTTTATTTAAGGCTATACTTACTTACTTTTCAAAAATTTCCAGTTACCTACTATTTCAAGGTAATATTGATTTATCAAATACAAATAAAATGTTAATACAGTACTTTTTATGGCTTAGTCTAATAAGCCATAGTAGTAACAAACACTACTACATACATATTTTTAATAAACATGTCAACCTTTCTTTTGCAAAAATAAAATACTCAATAAATGGATTTCTATTGGATTAGCCTTATTAATTTTGAAAAAAAAAACTCTACGGCACTGACGAGTACGTTGTACGTGCGCCAATTTAACATTTCACGGTCAAAATTAATGGTGCGCGCCTTTTTCATAATTTTCGTATTAAAAATCTTTTACGGAATAAATTTGTTTGTCTAAAAAATTAAAATAGTTTTCATGCCTGGTTGATTTAATTGTTATAACAACAACAACAACAACAACAAAAAGAATACATTTTCACACCAAGTCAAATATGTGCTTTAATTGTGTATACACAACTTTTTCGTTGTTGGCTCTATACAAATAATGTCGTGATATGAGGTATGCACAATTTATCTACAGAATTTTTTTTTCTCTCCTCCAATTCGTATGTAAATAATAAAAACAAAGAATGAAAAAAAAACCAATTACGAAATGTTAAATTTTTAAAAAATTATTTAATTTCTTAGATTTTTACCAATGTTATTGTTTTTATGCAGTGCGGTTTGATTGCTTTGTACTTTGTATGCTTTTATAGTGGCGGCCAAAGAAATGTATTTAATTTAACCAAAAAAAAAAAAAAAATTGGTACATACATAGATAGGTATAGAGTAAAAAGTTGATTACCAAATTTCAATTTACTTACTAGATTAAAAAAAAAAAAAATTATATTAAATTCATAGCTATTATCATTACATAATAACCTGTAACAACAATTTGAAATTACGCAACCGCATATGATTTGTCAAGCAACTATACCTGACAACAAATTCATACTTTCCCAAGCTGAAAACAAAACGAAGTCCCAGCTATTTAGTTTGCTGGTACATATTATAGTCTAATTCCAGATACAAGTCAAGATACAAGTCTTCATCAGCATGGGGTAAAAGGCCATTTGCAATAGACCAGGTATTAACAGATTTTAATTTTAAATTTTAGAGATGGTAGTGGACTTTTTATATACTGATTCCTAACAGAACTTTCATACGTTACATAGGCGTCCGGTGACCGAAATTATTGAGGAGGCATAAATTTTTTTCATGAACAAAAAAAACAATAATTACAAATTTCCAATATTTATTTTTGCGAAGAAACAAAGGTCTACAATGTATAAATAATAAGAGTTTACGGATTTTACGCAATGTGACAAAAAAAATTAAAAATTCCTTCCAATTTTCAAAAATTTTACTAAACAAAAAAAATCCACTGTATAATTAAATTACGCAATGCAAAAATCAATATACAAACTCCTAAAATAACATTAAAACCATTACACCAAGACCACAATTTGCGTTGTTAATTTCACAGAAAGCTTATTTATAATTCAGATATTTCAAAATTAAGACAATTAAAAAATGATAATCCATAACTCAGATGGTTCAAAATTCTAATAATTCTAAATTCAGATGACTCAAATTCAGATAATTAAAAATTCTGATTATTTAAAATTCAGATATTGAAAATTTCTTGCTTTGTCTTTAACAGAAGGACTAAGTAACTGAGACATTTCTTTGATTATTTATGCAAAATAATCACGAAATTCATTTTTAGAATTTTAAAATATCGGAATCTTAATTTATCTGAATTTCGGAATCGGAATCTTAATATATCTGACTTTTGAAATGTCAGAATTTTGAATAATCTGAATTATGAATTTTCTGAATTTTGATTATTTGATTTTTGATTATGTATCTGAATATTATTTTTTTTGTTTTAAGTAAAAATAGTTTTTATTCAAACAGAGAAACATGTTGGGAGGGCACGTGCCCCCCAGAGCGGACTCCTATGGATACATATGTGCCTTTATCTGGTATTAATTTAATAAAATCAAGACAGAAACAATTTATTATTTTTATTGTAATAACCAGAATTGAAATTTTTTTTAAAAATTTAACAATGAATATGTGAAATTATGTTCGGATCAGGTACAATAAAATTTTATTATCTCAAACAATTGACAACGCACATTAATTTCAATTATTCTTCATACCTATAAATCATAAAAAAATTAACAGTAACTGCTGTTGATGGCAGAGTAGTTAATTTAACTATTCAACCGGTAAAACAATCTATATGAACAATAAAACCTTAATGGCTTATTGCACTGGTCATTTTAATTTTAATTTTTATGAATTTTCTGTTACAAATTTACACATTTTATTTATATTCAACATTTTTTTTTCTTTCGTTCTCACAAATATCGAGAAATTTCTATGTTTATTAAAAGTACCGCATTCCAGTAATCCACACCCACATTCCTATTAGAAGTTGAACGTTGAATTAAATTTATCTCAAAGCAGCATATAAGTAGAATGGGATTGTTCTTCTTATTATAATAGGTGGGTATAATAAATAAATTTGTAATTTTGAAAAATTAAACTCCATTGACTTTGGATAATGTACGTATAATAACTGTGTATATCGTTAAATTTACCATTCATGCGTTAAAATTACCAATTTACTGACATTCACCAAATTACGTACGGGGGTATGGTGAAAAAGTTATTTTCGGTATTACCTGGGATTTTATTGAATAGGGAAATTAATTTATTTTCCCTTTTATATTCCTCCTTAAACGCTTAAACCCACTAATAAAACTTGGTAAATTTATTTATTCCATCACTTGTCTTGTCTTCGTATATTGTGCCTACTTAAAATGTGGTGTATGGCAAAAGTGCGTCACATATTTGACTATGTATGTATGTCAGAGATTTTTGTTTTTTTGTGGGTGCGGATAACCATACACGATACCTCTCTGCCTTCCGATGAATTTATAAACAAACAAAAAAACACCAAATGTTTTTTATCGCTCAAGGTAATCATGTAAAAATTTATTATTATGCTCATTTGTAGTGTTAAAAATAAACAAAAAAAAAAAAATTCACGACGCGATATTTCATGTAACTAATAACTAATATGTCACTTCGTAATTCATTTTCTTTGTCTAACCTTTTTATTGAACTTAATCATTTTTTTTTCTCGATTAGATGTTGTTTTAGGTTATTATTTACCTATTTGTTAAATTTATGTAAGAAAACGTAAAAAAAAAAAATTTTTTAGGACCGTTTTATTAGAAATGAAAGTTTTTGGTGTAGAAATCTGACTTTCATTAAAAAAATATTTGTAAGTAACTTCCAAATTACGTCAATATTTTGTGTAGCGAGAAAATGGATTTATTACAATTTGCAATTTATGATTCATAGCAAAAAAAAACCCCACTCCTACCACTTCTATGATTTATGTAGTTCAAATATCTAAATCTTTCCTTAAATTCTTCAAAGAATAGACCTATCTTGCCCATCTTCAAACAACTCAGAGTGTCAATTATTTATACAATAATTCCAATAGCCTAGGAATTAGGGTTGACAATGAAAAATATGGATAAAAGAAGAACGAAGGAATCGAGAAATCGAACGAATATGGGATTAGATTCCATTTGATATATCAGGAACGCTTTTCAATTTCCAAAAAAAAAAAAAAAATTACAATGAAGAATTTTTCGAGAACTAAATGTATATCTTTGTGTTCTTCTTCTTCTCCTTCTTTTCTTTCTTCATCTTTTTCTCTTTCTTCTTATTCTTCTCCTTCATTTTTTCTTCTTCTTCTTTTTCTTTTTCTTCTAGGGTACTACAGGCCGAAACGGCCCTCTGGCCACCATAAACAACTTCCTCCAATCGTCCCTGTCTCTCTCTCCTGCTCTTCAGTTTCCAGGCAGGTCCGTTCTATTCTGATCTAATACGTCCGATCATCTTTTTCTGGGCTCTCCCACTCTTTTTCTATCTTACGATAAATCGATCTTTGTCTACTTTACGATAAATCGATCTTACTTCTAACTTATCTGGAATTTTAAAGAAATAATCCATCATAGGAAAGGAATTCAATCAAAAGTTAACCAAAACGTGTCCGCTCCAAAAGTGTGCGTTATCCACAAATGGCTTACACATTCAATTACTCAACGTCCAATAAATTATAGTCACAACCAATATTTCATTGAGAACTTTTGTTAAAATTGAAGGTTCTATTTATGAACTGAACTACTGGTACTTAAGTCTTAAGTGTGTTCCTAATAACATACCTATCATATTCATTTGGCTTTTGTTAATTGTTTTAAAGCCACTCACTAGCTACTTATAAAAATATCTGCATAATTTGTGTCTTTAATTATAAATGCAGAGACAGGTTGGTACATACTCTTTGACAATTAAACATTTGTTATTGTTTAAATTAAAATTCCTCAAGAATGACGTGTCGTATAATATTCGTAAATTGTTTGAACAGATTTTTTTTTGTTATATACTCGTATAAGAATCAAATTACTAATAAGGTATGACTAAAGTTAGTCGAAAATTTTGTATTTTTTTTTTTCACACAACCAATGTGATCATTCTTTAATTTTTTTCTCAAATTTAAACAACAAATTATTATGATGTTATTTACATACTTTAGTTCAAGGTTAACAAAATATTTGAGTTTTTTGCTATTGCCAGAAGTTGAATTAACAAATCGAAATAGAACTTGTTGAAAATGTAAAATATTTTTAAATTTTTGACACATTATTTGATTAATGATGTATGTGCAACCAAACAACACTCATCCTCTCCCGCGTATACTAAATACTGGTGACGAAGTAAAAATTTCGCACGCTAAATGGTTTATAATTAATATTAACAACAACATCTCAACAATAATAGCAAATATTTTATTATTTTTTTGTTCTTCCAAAAATAATTACAATGAAGGTTGTTTTCAGCGTTTTTGTGGTCTTTCTTTCTGTTTTTCCATCAGAGACGAGAACCAAACTTTTAAAGATACTCACGAATTGAGTATAAAGAAAAAAAAATTGATTTCCCATTAATTCCTCAAGAGTATTCAATGGAAGAAAAAAAAAACCCCGAAAAAGACTGGCAGGCATGTAATGAAATCGAGGCTATATTTCAGTTGATTAATACGAATTGTAGTTGGTACTTGACATGTTTATTAAATAATAATATTGATGATTTGATTGTTTCGTTCATTTTTGATTGTTATTTGCTTTTTTAATTTTTTATTATTTAATATGAAATGTTTGGGAATTTTTTTTTTGTATTCATTGCAGTAAAATCGAGATAATTAAAAAAAAAAACGCGTCAAGTAAAAGAAGAATTTAGAATTTAGAAGTTTTAGACAAGGAGTGGAGTAGTGAATATCTAAAGTCGTAAGGCCAAGCGGTGGGTGATTTCGCCTCAGCAACAGCTGGTAATGGAAACATGTAGGAGGAAGTCATTAACTTGAAATTTTTTGATTAAAAAATCATGTCATCAGCAGTATAATGATATGAGAACGGTTGGTAAAGTATAGGAATCTCTAGAGATCAATTATTTTCTTGAATATTTTTCACTGACTTTACATGAAATAGAGTTGATTCTGAAAGTCTACGTAGGTGCTTTTAGTTACTCTTGTACAACCCCCAGTTCATATTATCGGTGCATCAGTGTTTTTTTGGTCATAATATTTTTGCTATCCCTTATCTACCTTTTTTCTTAACTTTAGTTATTACGAACAAACAGGGTCGTAGTCAGGGCGTAAAGACGGAGAGATGAAGAGAAGAAACACATTGATTGAAGCTTCATAATTCAATTTAATTGATTTTCAAAAATAAGTAGGCAAATTTTTACTTATTTTGGTCATATATATTTTTCAGGAACATCAAATACCATGGGTTACAGAGTTTTCACTTCGTACATATGAAGCGCTCAGTGGTAAAACAGCTTAACTCACAAATTTGTCGAAACGGAGATAAATATATGTACATATAGTAAAGACCACATTTTCAAAATCTAAAAAACACAATGAAGAACTAAGGTCAACGTTCGCAAAAATTTCAATTAAGATCAAGATCATTGTTACTTTGAACAAAATGATTATATTGCATAACTAATGTAACATTTTTGGAGTGCATTTTTTTTTGTTATAAAATTAATAATATAGAAATTGTTGCAATTTTTATTTTTGGTACGAACATGACATATTTTTGGTATATCGTGATTGCAATTAAAAACTACTATTGCAAAATCACTTATAATCTAACATTTACTCTAATTAGTAACCTCTGTTAAAATTGCACAAATCACATCATTGAATTGACTTGAATTCCATATATTTAAACAGTAGCGTCTCAGTAATTCGGACACTCGGTAATCCGGACACCTTTACAATTTGCATTGTGTACGTTATAATCCGGACACTGCTTACAAATTTTGTACTCGATAGTCCGGACATCTAAAAATTTGTTATTGGTAATCTTGTGTTCTATGGTTATTGTGTTTCTTATTTACTTCAATGCAATGCCCGTGTGCATAAGCTGTGGATGGCTGTGCGTGCCTATCGCTGTTACATTACTTAGAATCCAATTTTTGTTAGCGAATTTCTCAGAAATGTAACATTATGTAAAATGTATCATAGAAATGTCTATTTTTTGTGTGAATTTTGAGATCGTATGGTGAATTTTTTATTCTATTGAGAACTTTGGTTTGGTTTGAAATGTTAATTCATTTATTTAGTTCAAATGTTTGAATAAGAACAAGTAATATCCAAGTAAAAGAAAAAGTATAGTTTTGTATAAACAAATATCATAAACTGCCAAATCAATGTAAAAATTCTGCGTTCAATGGGTCAGGACGGTTTTTGTTGCGCCTTTTGCGTTGCGTTCGTGTCATTTTTGCGTTCTATGTGCCTCAGAAGTTACGATTTGACTTTTTTTTGGATATCTGGATAATTCGATATTTCGGATAGGCTCTGGTTTCTAATTGTCCGAATTATCGCGACACCACTGTATATATAATGTAGGTAGAGAGAAGTATATCACATGAACTATATCTCTGTGTAATGCTAAAATAGAAAGTACACACATAATTCTATCTATAATGTCCGTCCTTGGATGTTGCTAACTATTCCAACTTAAAATGAAGCAAAATCTCCATAATGTAAATGTTCAACTAATTTATCTACATACATGAATGGTACACTATTTGTTCTCGTCGGTCGTATATTATAAACATACAATTTAAACCACACACAACCAACAACAACAACAATAAAAAAAAACCTGCTGTTTATTCTCTCTAAGATTTAACACAATAACACGCCTTTTCACCAACCATAAAGGTAAAACATAATCTTAATGGTTTACCATCAAGAGGTAAATATGTTTTACGCAATTACCGCTGAAATTTTTGCCTCAGAAATAAAATGTGCATAATTTATGTGAAATTTACAAAATAGTTTAGAAATTTATTAAATTGTACTATTTTAAATTGCTAAAGTACCTGTTGGCTTAACTAAAAATTTTCTTTGATGTAATAATCGAACCACAAACATTATTTTACTAATTATTATAATTTTTTTTTTTTTTTTTTAAGATTAGAAGTGTTTTATGTAATACGATTATAAGCAGTATTCAGGGCGACTCTACTAGGTGAGGTAACTAATCTTATAATAGTTTGAGTTTGTCGTACCTGCTGCCTTCTATTTATAAACTCTTCATGCATTTTTTTTCAATGAGACAATACATTTGTACAAATTTGATTGCAATTGGTTGCATAAATGTTTGCGGGGAAAATACTAAAAGACAATAAAATTCATTTTCATAGTTATAGGCACTTTCTACTACAAATTATATGCTAAAAATTACAGTGTATCCTTGTGTCTCAATCGTAAGCTTTTGATGTTCGATCTTTATAATTTCCTTTAAATGTAAGAACGTCGCGCTATAATGAACGGGAATGCTGATAAGATTACGACATCAGGTAACCCTCGTCGTATAACTTCTATAAGATTTTGAGATTGCGGACGTTTCTTGTAAAACGCGGTTACAGTTTCGTATAACGCGATCTTGAATTTTCCAAATATTGATTTTCTTTAAAATAGTATCAAGTTTTCATGGCGTGCGTTGGGAATTAGTCGGATTAATTGAAAATCATTCAAACTCAACTGAAAGTTCATTAAAAACGAATGGTTTGGAATTTGTATAACGCGGCATTTTTGTGGAACCTAATCTCTGCATTATACGAGGGTTACCTGTACTAACAATAAAGGTTAAATTATAAGATATCTTTTAATTGGTATGAGAAAAGATTATGACTGTTCCTAAATTTATGGATGAACAAATTTATGTGGCACAATAAAAGTAACAAAAACAAATGATTTTCCATTTATTAAAATTGAGCTAATAGCCTAGGAGGTATTGAGAAAAAATTTGAATTTTTTTTTTAATTTATAAAAATGTTTAAGTACATACATAATATGTAAGCAACATATACATAACAATTACGACACCATATTCAAAGACAATCGACACCCAACAACAATATGCCTTGAAAATTCCAATAAACGCGTTACACACAGCGAAAAAAAAAATCACTCAAAGCAAATGCAATCAACTGTGTATAGTAGCTGCACGGAAAACCTTTACACAATTTATGGGTGACACGATGAAAGCGAAACTAATTAAATTGTTCATGGTTCTTGTTAAAAAAAAAAAGATTAAAAAAAATCCTATAATTAGATCAATTTATTGTAATTAATTTGTGCTTATTAAATTGATTGTTTGAAACTCACATCGTTTGCCATTTATTAAACTACTTGTATGGCGGTATAGAGTCGTTGATGTAATTGATCTCTAAAGCCTTTTTGATTAATGTGATTTAACCGCACACGCTCTGCTGAAACTTTCCCCTGAGCGGGATCTTACTTTCAGCTGACGGTAAGATGATTTACATAGATATCTTCATATCACCGCAGTCTGTATTTAAATTACATTTTGTTGATTTTTTTTTTTCAATTAGCAAACAACAACAACAAGAAATTAAAAATTAATTATTAAGTATATGACATGCGGACGATGTAATTAAAATTGACTTTTATGTTGAGTTAACGGCGACGTTAAAACGACTTCTTCATAATGATATTTTCTACTTGTTTTGCGAAACAAATAATAAAAAAAATAAAAAAAATCGCGAGGAAAGAAAGAAAGAAATCTATGTGAACATTTTTATACCCGTATGATGTTAATCGAAGGGTATTATAACTTCGGTACGGAGTGTGTAACGTTCCTTAAAACGCATCGTAGATAAAAAATTTCAATACCATTGTCTTTCTTGTGAAATTTCTAGGTCGAAATATGCATGTCCGTCCGTCTGTCCGTGATCAAGATTCCGGCCAAACGGCTGAAGCTAGAAAGCTGAAATTTTGACAATTTATTATGTAGTCCTAGGGTAAGATCTCTATTGTTTTTTGTGCACCTAATTTTGATATGAACCATTCATTTACTCGAAAGATAGTCGAAATGTAGAACAAATGAATATGACAACAATTACAGAGAATACAAAAATGAAGATTTCAATCATAGACCAAAAAGTTGTACGACCTTCCGTTAAGGCGCTGCAATCAATTTCATTGAATTTCTAGGGTTTTTAATCATTTACTTGAAAAGTATTTAGATTACGAAAAAAATTAAGATAACGATGATAGAGAATAAAATTTCATTCATAGACTAAAAAGTTTCACGAAATACCGTTATGGCGCTGCAATCAATTTTATGTCATTTCTAGGGTTTTTAATCATTTGTATTCAATTTAATCAATATATGTATATTTATTGTACCATCAAAATAGACACGGACAAATTTGTAAATAATAAACAAGTACTCATACGGGTATATTATAATCGATGTAGCCAATTTTTCCTTCTTTACTGGTTACTTACATTCAGAATTAAAAAAATAGTTAGATCAGCTATAAATCAACTACAATTGACTTTCAGCTAATTACGAACAAGTAAACTTTAACTACAAAAAGTATAATTAAATCAACCGAAAAAGTGTTAATAATTTATTAATTTTAACTAAACTACTAAACTTTATTAATTTTAACTAAAAAGTAGTTAAAAAATTTTATATTTTAGTTTGAAACAAAAAACCGATTTTAGAAAAGCAGACTACCTAATGTACATATGTATATGTTGTTCGGGAGGTAAATCCTTGATCGTTTTAAGTTTTGAAATACTATAAGCTATAGGCAGTAGTGTTCGAAATGTCGTACGCAAAAAAATTTACTTGAATATAGTAAAACTATTATTATTTCATTGTTTTTACTAAAAACTAATTATTAATTTTAAATTGGAACTAACTACTTTATGTAACTATTTTATAATTATTTTTTTTTAATATTAACTAAGTACAGATCGTAAAATTAATTATGAGTAGTAAAAATATAGTTAATTTCATTATTTTTCAAATCAACTACGAAAATAATAATTTTTTGGCTATATTTTTCTCTGAGTATAGGTACAATAGAAAATCAAATACACATAACTAACATCTAGATATGATTCATAAAAATCCATAAACAGTATAAGTTGTGGTCTGGTACAACTGATGAAAACACATCACCTACAATTTTAAATTGTTATTATTATTAAATTGTTATTATTATTATCCATAGGACTTTTTCGATTTACGTGTCAAAGGGGTGGGTGGCGTACAGCCGAAAACTGAAACTATGTACTAATAAACGGTCCATTAAAATAATGTCGTTGACAAAAAGCAAAAAAAAAACAAAAAAAAAAATTTTAAATAAATAATAAATTTGTGTGGTAGTGGTGGTTGAGGGCGAATGAAAACCGCTGCATGATTTATATTTCTGACAAACCCTATTCTGTATTAAAAAAGTCACATCTGTTTGCAAATCGATTAAATAAAAAGCAAATTTGCCATCCATTAACTGTTAACATAAATGTTTTAATGAATTTATTTAAAAAAAAAGAACAAAACAAACAAACAAACATGTAAAGAACTTAAACAAACAACAGAATGGTCTACTTACTCAGACAAAAAACAACAATTAACTGTTTAAACTCTTTCAATTTGACAGTATTATTTATTATATAACAACATCACCTTTATACAGTACCTCAGTACCTACATTTCATACATAGAATATACTCTCTGTTTGTAAATCCCTTTCCGGTTGATGGCCCTTTTGTTTTTCCAAATTTTGTTTCCATTTTCACTTGAATTATCCCAAACGATTTGTATGTTTTTATTCTATCTTCGGGGCATCAATTGCCTTGTGTGTGTGTGTGTGTGTGCGGGATACAATAAAATAAAGCAAAATTTTTACTTTCACCTAAATCGTGCATTTGTGCGCTATTATTGAATAAACACGTTTTTCTCTACTGAATTTAAATTTTTTTTTCCCTCGTTTTTATACACTTTTTCTACAAGCTAAGTGTATTTTGAAGAAAATATTTTGTCTTAATTTGGTGAAAAGGAAATATTATTTTATGCACCAACCAATAGTTGTTTGGGAACGTTTTATGTCTTCATCATCATATATGGAAAGTTGTTAAAACTCATTAGGAAAAGAGAGATGTTCTGTTATCTTATTTTATATGAGTAATAAAATGTCTTAGCATATGTGTAGGTATCTATAGAATATTTATATAGAGAAATGAAGATTTATATTCAATCTTTATAGTATATAGCAGAGGCGTATGATTAGATAGTTTACATTAAAATTGTTTTTGTTTTTCATTTCAAATTGGGGCTTGTCTAAAATAAGATAAATTTTGTTTGTGACCCAGTTAATAAATTTAAATTAGTCGTTGTTTCTTAAGGGTCGTAAACAAATGCAAAGAAAATTCGTATTTAAATCTATTCTATTGTAGTACTTCTAGGTACTAGCTGAATTTATTTCTCTAATTTCTTCCCTAAATTGATAATTTCAAATTATCTATCAGACTGACTTTCTTTCTAATATCTATTCTGACACTGTTTCTGGTTTTTTTTTCTGAAGTTCCGCAGGAATCAATTTTATTGGTCTGCTGCTTCTCTATTTTGCACTACACACCACACGAAAAAATAAGTAAAATCTTTGTTTTCACTTTTTTTTCAAAAGTTTTTTTTTAAAATTTTTGTTAAATGTCTAAGTACGTTTTGGAAATTTTTAATCGTAAAACTACAATAAAAATTTTGTTAGTAAGTACATATAGTTCGCTCGCCTTTGAACTTTTGCTACGGATTGAGCTAGCGTTTTTTGTGAACGAACTGCTTGGTATTGCAAATGGACAAAATTGGCTTACCCCTTCGACCCCCTTCCATACAAATTTTTCGAAAAACACGTCCTTTTTATTGTTTAGTTTTTTCGATTTTTTGCACAATAAAAAGCAAAATTTCGACAAAATTATATATTCAAGCAAATTCTTATAAAAGGGGGTCAACGTTAATCCTTATAGAACCTCCCATACAAAATATATATATGTAGGATACATATTTTTAAAGGAATAACATAATTTTAAAGTTGTAGCAGGGTTGGGGGAACATAATTTTAAAGTTGTAGCAAGGGGAAAAGTGGGGAATAGTGGCAAATGGGGGGGGGGAAGAGTAAGGTAAGGGCGTGGAAGAGAATGAGAGGGTATGTAATGGTTGAGGAAAGCTGAGGAAGGATTAGATGGGCTAGAAAACTTTGGAAAAAGTTTTAAAAAAGAAGGGAAGAAAAATTAAACTGTGTGGAAGCCGCGAAGGTTTGCTTAGCAGCCTTTTTTTGTGGTTATTTTCATCTTTTCGATGACGACCTATGGACAGTTCTGCATTAGTAGGTATATAAGGAACAAATTCTTATTAAATTCCAATAAATTTCAGACTATTGCGTTTATCAGAGATCGAGTCATTTGCTATGGAATTTAACAATTGGTTTATTTTATATCATTCCAACATTTGAAAATCACATACCAAAATACTCTCACAAATAGCTCCACTTTAACTTGCTCAGACTATGTATGTATGTATGTCTGTATATTTAGAGGTAGAGTAAAATCGTAATCTTTGTCTAAAACTACAACATCATTACATCAAAATCTCTTCAAACCAAATTACTTGACATGCCACCAAAATAACATTTTATTATCTTATATAACTATTTTGGCTGAACAAGGCGTACAGAAATTAAACTTACCAACCATGAAAATCTTTGCATTAACTAGATCTCCTACATATCTATGTATTGTATGTATACATAATACACACACAGCCATACAATCATGTTTGACAAGAGATGTGAGAACTTCTTAAATGTTTCCAAAACTAAATCCAACAACTATACTAGCTAGATGTACATACATAGATATTATTTTGCCAAAGTTGTAACAATGTTTCTAAACTTTGGTTGACTTTATACGAGCTGACAATGTGCTTGCAGTTTTATTATGTATACAAACGAACAAATGAACGAATTGAAAAACTTTCAAAAGTTTGACGAAGCGAAATTACGTTTGTTTTTTGTCGTGGCATTTCTTGGTATATTTGTCTTTAAGAAATTTATTTTGACATTTTTAAAAGTAAATGTCGTTTTAGAAATCTTTTTTTTTTTTAAATGAATGACTTATTCTTATGTATATATACATTAGAAAGATAAAAAGATTAATAAGTAGACCATTATTTTGCAAATTGTAAGAAGTACTTAAAAAGAGTCCATCAATATTTATCTATTCATCTATATGTACGTGTACGATGTACGTACAGTACATCTATGAAATTATTAATAAGGAATTTAGTTTTTTTTCTTATTTCATTAAATAATAAGTTTTTATATTCATATACAGTAATATTCCTACAAGTAGGTCTATTTTTTTTTATATAGGATGGGTGCCTACTGGCAACAACACTTAGGCCGACTAATGGCCCATTGTGCCCCTCTTTAAGAACGGTGGGTTTTGATTTTGGGGTGGGGGAGGGGGGTATCAGACAATCATTTATTGATTCAACCAGCCTGTTGTTCTTACGAACTCCAGTATGCTTTGGAGGTTCAGCTCCCTTAGGTTCTCCAGATATTCAAAACTGAAGACCCCCAGGTATCTTGCCCTTGTTCTATAGAGTGCTGGGCATGAGCAGAGAAGATGCAGGACATCTTCCTCCTCCTCTCCACACGCCCTGCACATCTTAGTATCACTGTAGCCCAATCTCCAGGCATGCTTCCTGAGATTTGCATGCCCGGTGATAATGGCTGTGAGTGTTCTCAACTGTATTCTGCTTAACTTTAGGATTGTCTGTGTTTTAACCATGCTTGGTTTCTCCCACAGACTCCTTGAAGTTCGGCATGATTCCAGATTTATCCATCTTTCGGTGTGAAGAAATCGGATCTTATCTATGAGGGCAGTTTTGACTTGGTAATCAACTAGCAGCTGATCTCCTGCGGCTCCTTTCTTCGCCAGTTTGTCAGCCACTTCGTGTAGGTCTAAGTAGGTAAATAAATTTTTTTCTTCTTATACGTTTTTTTATGAGTTGAATAAATTTGTCTAGTTAGGGATGGTTTTCGCTATGAATATTACCGTATTTCGGACTGTTTTTTTCCTCAGTTAGGTGCTTCGAATATCTATCAGAAAAAAAAAATTTGGACCATTATCGATCGTTAGGATCGGAGAAAAAGAATTAAGAATTTTATAAAAATAGGCAGATGGGAATTTTGCCTAAAGACTATATGCAAATTAAAGGTTAGAAATGTACGAATTCAACTATCTATCTATCTATATCTTGCTCTATCTCCTCGTTTAGTATTTATTTTGATTTTTTCAAAATAAAATTCCGTTTTTTGTTCAGAATTTATGTCGTTTTGAGGTGGTCTATCGTAAATGTGTTGTGATGCATGTGAACTGTTCTATATTAAATCACTTGGAATGTTCACAAATCAATTTAAAATGTTAAGATTATTAATTTTAGGATCAAATCTATAGAAATCAGGAAAACAAATTTTTTTCACAACATTTTTCTCAAATTTTCCCTTATATACCCCTTGGATTTTTAATTTCAAATAAAGTTTCTTTAAAAAAATCATATCTCCTTAACTACGGGACCATTATTCGGAGAACTGTTTTTCTGAGTTAGCTGTTTCGAATATCTATCCAGAAAAAAATATTTGGCCCATTGTCCATAAATATGGTGAGACATTTCCATAAAAAAACAAATTTAAAAAATCACATTGGCAAAAGATTTTTTAAAAATCGAGGGAGTAAAGTTACGGATCGTGTCTATATGCAAATTAAAGCTGCGGAATGTACAAATCCAACGATGTATAGATGCCTGGGTTTATTACGTTGTTTGTATTTATTTTGAATTTTTTAAAACGAAATTTAATTTTTTTATCGAAATTTAAGTCAAATTCTATACGAATTAATTGAAATCATTAACCCTACACTGCATGAATTTCTGTATTTCATTAAAATAATTATATTTTATTGGCAAAAGACAAATTAAAACAGGAAAAATTAATAAAAAAAATCTAAAAGTATCTGGGTGGGAAATAAGCACATGTGATACATAAAATGTTATGGCCTTAATCTATTGAAGGGCACCTAGAACTTAACCCTACACTGCATGAATTTTTGTATTTCATTAAAAAAAAATTATATTCTAATAAAAAAAGGCAAATTAAAACAGGGAAAATTAATTAAAAAAAATCTACAAGCATTGTGGGTGGGAAGTGTGTATCACCTATAATATGATACATAAAATATTATGCCCTTTATTTATTGAAGGGCACCTAAAAAAAATTCAAAGACGATTCGTACAGTAGTTGAATTTTTGTTCTATTTCGAAGAACATAATAGGGAATGCGTTAAATTTTATTTGGCTAAAAATAATTATTCGTTGTACTAGATTTGACAGAAAATAAAAAGTATATCACCAGTACACCATGCAGTGTAGGGTTAAGATTATTAGTTTAAGGATCAACTATTAGGTATTTGTGAATTTGTTGTTGTCATCAAAGTTAGAAATTAATA
Organism: Platyura marginata; assembly: GCA_026745375.1. NCBI lineage: Eukaryota > Metazoa > Arthropoda > Insecta > Diptera > Keroplatidae > Platyura > Platyura marginata. Next base: position 14,784 of record JANSTT010020730.1, on the reverse strand, counting down.
TGGAAAAAAATCCTATACATAAGGACCATCTTAAAAGTATAAATAATTTTTAACAAAATAAGAAAAAAATAGCCACCATCTTCAAATTAATAATTATTTTTCAAATCCAAAAATAGTCTTAAATTTAAATTAACTTACCCAAAAATATGATATTCTGAATAGGTGATCTGAAAAAAGAACAATTTTAAATTATTTAAAAATTTGTGTATTAAATTTACTCGTTCTCCTAGCTCTCTTTAGCCCTTTAAGCTCATTTTAATTTTAAATGAAAATTTATTGTAAATATTGATCTCTCAAATCTCAATTAAAATGAAATTCATTGACCAAAAACTTTAATAATTATTGAATTGAAACAAAAAAAAAACAAATTCTTGAAATAACAATGGCGCAATTAAATTGCCACATCAATAAAATTTTATATAAGTGTATGATTAGTGTTCTGTGTATATATGTATGTATGTATATATAGGAACCAAACCTATCTATAATGGTTAAGTCATTCTTCAGAATGTCTGGTGGCATTTCCAAGGAAAACCAGTTTTCAAATATGATTATTATGGCTTTTTATGTGAATGTTAGAAATATAATATATTGACTCAAATAGAATATAATTCTAATTTATGCAAAACAAACATAGAACTTAAAATGTATTTTAATGAATGTGAATTTGTTTTGTGTAATATAGAAACTTCATAAGTATCATAAACTATGTTTGTATATATATACTATCTGAAGTATGTTTAATTAGAGACCATCTTCAAACCAAAGTATAATTGGAACTATTGGCGATAGTTGAGTATCGATATAATTATGATTGTACACAATATCGGTTTTAGTAAATTTCTCCTAATTCAATAATAATCTGGTATAGGTACATAAATACATTTGCAAAATATCTATTATGATGCTTGAAGTTAATTTGGAATATTGCCGGGTAATACAATTCCGATTACATACATACATGACCTGATCATGCCATCATAGAGCACTAGAGGTACTTGTACAATACACAATCATATATAATACAAACAGCACAGCACACAGATTATTAAATCGAAATTAGATTACGTTTTAGTTGCTTTCCATTTTAATTCATTTTTCTCTCTCTCTCTCTCTCTCTCTATTGATTAATGGCTATACCAGTTATATAGAGCCAAACAGTGAAGTATACAATTTTTGTCCACGTTTTTACTATTTATTTGAAGAAAATTATATTTTAATGTCATTATTTGGATTGAATAACATGATCATGATCATGTCTTTATACTAATGTTTGATTTGTTTAAAAAATTTCACTTTACTTTTGATGATAGTTTTTACATACATACTTGAGTTTTTGCTCAAGTGAATAAAAGACGAGTATTGTGTATTCAAAGAAAAGAAGAGAAAAAAAGTATGAAATCTGCGGTTTAAAGAAATTTCTATTAAAGTCAGTAAAAGTATGTATACCATAATATAAATCCTTTCCTATATGTAGGGATTTTCATTCTCCTTTTCTTCTAAATAGTTTAACAAAGTAATTTCAGGAATTTAATATGAATTCATAATATTCGTTCTTATTATTTATTTAATTAAAATAAAAACTGTTCTGTTATCTGTCTGTCATACTCTGTTACAGCAAATAGTTTTTCAATTGGTTATCAATCAATCCAACAGCTGACAGATGTCACTTAATTGATACACTGATACATGTTTCGTTTCTTAAATTGATGATTGAATCAAAAGTTTTTTTTTTTCTAATATTATTTTGTCTAATCGATCGTTATGCAATTTTACGTCATAGTAATATTTTCGTCAGTGGTGCCAGACCGAAAGGAATTAGTTCTTCTGATCATTTTGGACTCACTTTGTGTTGAGTGTTTGTGAGAGTTGGTTGATGGTTTTCCAGACAAAATTCCCTATTTTTAGTTCAGTTCAGCTTATAGATTTTGGCCGTTTCGACCAGATTATCTGTCGATCTAAATTTGATGGAAGATTTTTTTCCGGTTTTTTTTTTCTTCTTCTTAAATTCTTAAAAGTTACCCCGGAATTATGCGTCAGTTTTTTTTTTTAATAAAATTAGATCATAAAATATTAAATAATATTTTATAAATTATGTAAATTGCAGATACTATCTGTTATTCAAATATTAAAGTGAAAAATGTTTTCAATTTTTCATTTTCACATCGACAATATGTTTTTCAATGGAAAATTCAATGAAAAGTATACTGAAAGCAGTAGAAAATTTATTGCAATCTGTACCATACATACCTACAATGTAATGTAGAATTGTAGATACGAGATAGAGGGAACAGAGATTTTTTTTATTTGATTTTTTTTTTTTTTTGAATTTAAATATTTCCGACATAAAAGTACATATGAAAGATTTTATGAATTGGTACTTTTCTTTTTAATTTGTGTGTTTTCATATTTCTGAATAAATCTGAAAAGTTTGTTGAAAGGTTTGCTGTAGTGGAGTTTTTTTTTTTTATTTGATATTAAAGTTGGTACTCATACTTTTCGAATTTTATTATGACTATGCAAATATTGACTCTAAACACTTGAATCACGTAACGTATTTCGATGAAATGTATTGATACATAGGCTATGGTATGGATCTACCTTTTGTAACTGTGTTTGAATATTATGAAGAATCTGATATCATAAAATCCTTCCTTAATTATTAAAATCAATTTTAAATCACTTTTCTTCATGAACTTTTGGTATTTGTCAAAAAATTGCTCAATTCGTTCGGAACTTTTTACGTTGCTGACAATATTTTGGAGAAAAAAAAACTTACGATCCGTTCTGCATTTGAGTGTGCCAAGGATTCACAAATTTGAAAATTTTCTAAAATCGATAAATATCAATAAAAAATTAATTATAGATCCTTAATTTAGGTACAACAATCATTAATTTCAATTAAAAATCAAATGCTTTCGATAATGAAAATATTTGAAAAATTTCTAATACGAAGCTAATAATGAAATCCTTTAGTTGAAGAAACAGAATTAATTAATACGCTTCAAAAGACATTTAATTTGTTTTTCTTAATTAATTATAATCCAAAAGTTAAATCTTTGCTAACTTGATTATGGAGAAAACCTTCTTTTTTACAAATTGCAATAAAACTTGGCTTTTAGCCAAGCAAAGTTAAGTTTTAAAAGCTTTTCGCAAACTTTTTCCAACCATCCGTCTGGTATTCAGTATTTTTTTTTTGCCTGTTTTGGTTTTTTTTTTGTGTGTTAAGCAACAAAGCATAAAACTCATTAAAAATTAAAAATTGCAAAATTATTATGTTAATGCTGGGGTAGTCTGTGACTAAATTGCTAAATGAACTTATCACAAACGTCTGAATTGTCCGCCCCCCATCCAATATTTGTCGTCTGCCATGCGTTAAGCCAGTGGCATGATGGTTTGATATAGACTTATATTGACACCGGAAATTGTCGGAAAATTTTTCTTGCTACTTTTGCTTCTTCAACTTTCAAGGCAAGTACACCTTTGGCAATAAATTTTATTATATACGTACTGTATATAGGCGGTATAAATACACTCTATATCAATATCTTGCATCTATAGGCTGATGTTGCTGCCGTATATATACATAAATACTAAGAAGGTAAGTATATAGATATCGCGAGAAGAAACACTTTCTCTTTTTGATCTTTTCGATGAGACGTTGTCGATAAATAAACACTTTTAGTTAATTGGATTTTCAATCTTTTTTCAATTGATGGTTTTTGTTTGTTTTTATTTTATTAGATGCTTTGAATTATTTGTAAATCTGTCCACCTTGAAGTTATAGTTTTATTAGATTACCTTAGGTGCTACCGTTTTTTTTTTCGTCTGTCTTATTTGGATTAAAATGATTTGCTAATAATTAGTTTGAAAGACAATTTCTACATTTAATTGAAAAATAATTAACGATATTATCGGAGGATATACATATATTAAATTATTACGTGATCTGTTTTTTAATTAGCATATTGCAAGTAATTATTTAAAGATTTTTTTTTTGTATTTCCATATATGCATGTATGATGAGTGATATAAATTAATTGAAAATGTAACACTTAATTATACTTAATTACAAACTAATACTAAAGTAATTCTCTGTTTCGTCGGAATGGAATGGAAAATGTATAAAAAATGGGATTACAACATTTTTGGACTATCTGGAAAATATAAGTACCAATTGTTAGTATTGACTGTCCAAGAATTCAAAATGCCATGCAGGAAAAAATAGCAAGTACCCATATGAGTACTTGTTTATTATCTATGACTTTGTCCGCGACTATTTTGTCTGTACAACAAAGAAATATTAAGTAAATTGAATACAAATGATTAAAAACTCTAGAAATACCATACAATTAATTGTAGCGCTATAACGGCTGGTCGTGGAATTTTTTGGCCTACAAATAAAATCTTCATTTTTTTATTCTCTATAATTTTTATCATATCAATTTTTTCGTAAACCAAATATTTTTCGAGTAAATCATTAAAACCCTAGAAATTACATAAAATTAATTGCAGCGCCATAACTGTATGTCGTGGAACTTTTTGGTCTTCATTTTGTATTCTCTATAATTGTTGTTATATTCATTTTTTCTACATTCCAACTATCTTTCGAGTAAATGAATGGTTTATATCAAAAATAGGTGCTCACAGTACCACCGCCTCCCTTATTTTTTGTCCAATTTCCTTCAATTTTACTCTGATTTTACTCTAAGACTGTATAATAAACTGTCAAAATTTAAGCTTTCTAGCTTAAGCTGTTTGGGCGGAATCTTTATCACGGACAGATGGACGGATAGTCAAACGAACGGACAGACGGACGAACCTGCATATTTCGACTTAGAATTTGACGAGAAAGAAAACGATGTTGAAACGATAAGTATTAAGGGGCGTTACAAACTTCGTATCAAAATTATAATACCCTTCGATAAACAGAGATTCATATCAACCTAAAGAGGAAAAGCGGGTTATCTGTAACTAGAAGCGATAGGAATTGCGATAGAAATAATTTGGAACTAGTACAGAACCGACACGGAATGATTGAAATTGCGAAAAATTGTGATTACCTTTCAATATGATTTATTATTAAAATATTCTTAAAATGGTGATGTTTCTTGTCTTAATTAGAAAGATTTTGCAACGAACCAACTTAATCAACCGATTCTCTAGCTGTACACTTATGGTAAAGTTAAAAATAAAATAAAATTGAATAAAATTGTTTTATTCAAACATTGAATTGATGATAAATTATTTTGTAAAGTGAAAAGCTGTTATGTTGTCCCTTTGGAACTATTTATTTTATGTGAATGAAATCCCCCTATGAGCATATAAAAAGTAGAAAAGATTTTGGAAAAATTTTAGAACTTAAAGTGGCCATACCAGTAGATGTATGTATATAGAGTGAATGTAATTTTATTCCTGAACTACCAAATTAGATAATAGAAAACCGCATCTGCGTATCTTTTTCATCTATCTACTCGTACCTATAATATTCTTTGCAATTATATGATTCATCCGCCTGAAGTTATATACAACAAAAAAAAACATTGAAAATAAATAATAACTGGTAAATGACTGCATGCCACATTTCTTCATTATATTCTCTAGCAATAAATTATATTTTCCATTAATCCATTGCATAAATCATATAGAATCTCGTGTTTCCCCAATATTGTTATTCTTCCCCAAAACGATCCTACCTCCATATATCCAACATTCAATGCAATATTTCATCTCAATTCTTATCTATTATTCGATAAATTGAATTCTTTACAATTCGAACATTGAAGTAAATATTTTCTATATAACTCAGTCAGAAGTCATCTGCAGAATTTTGCACGCGATGTTTTTTCAATGTCACTTTACAAAATATATCCTCTTCTTCTATACTTAGGAAACCGATAAAAACACACACTGTAAAAAGTACTGTGACAATTGAATAAGTGTTTTGTGAGAAAGTAGAAAATTGTATTGTGAGCTCTTTATTTGTTTTGGGTGAGATTTCTTAGACCACTATATATTTGATGATCATTCAAAAATCAATTAATCGAAAAATACTGTAGAATATCTATACACACAAAGAAATTAACCATCAACTCGATACAGCAATCAAATTCTGGTTGCATATACCCCGTCTCCATTACCAGGGTAATTTACTCTTGTAATGGAAACGATCAAAAGTACGATCAGACATTACCGTCGGTAAACCAAAAAAATAAGTGTAACTATGACATAAATTGACAGAAGCGAATAAATTATGAATAATTCTGAATAAAACGGAATATTTTACAGAAGAAGAAACAATTTGTCTTCTAAATATAATATTTTCCATATAATTGATGATAAAACTCTTATATTTTCCATTTTTACTTATTAAGATAGAAAAGACAAATTTTCTCAAAGTTATTGATACAATTTTGACATTTGACAGCTGCCATTACCCGTGTACAATTTCTCGTGTAAACGCGCTACAGTAAATTACCCCTATATAAAGGTAGATTACCGCCGGTAATAGGACTGTAATGGAGATGGGATAATAGTGAGAGATAATGACAGATGAAGTATGTGAGTAGTGACATAATCCAGAAATGTTCAGTTTTTTTGGTAATAGAGATTTACTGAAACTTCCCATACTCGTGAAGTTGGATAATTTGACATTTTTTATACGTACAAATAAAATTCAAATATAGAATGACAAACACAAATAAAAACCAAACAAATAATATTAGAACCGATTAGAACCGTTTCAAAACTCTCGCACTAAAACATTGAAAGAGAAAAATAAATACATTTATAAGTTCTGCGTGTAAATACACCAATCCGTTACGGTTTGAGCGGTTATTATCTCTCACTATGTGACCAGAATTTGGATGCTGATTGATTCCGTTGTAAAATTTACTAATTTTTTTCTCGAAGTGTACCTAAATGAGACAGATGAAGATGAACTAAACCAATTAGATTAAAGATCATGTGGGCTTAAAATTTTATCATTTTTGTTTTGTTTTTTTATTAAATAAAAATTAGCCTGACCTAGAAAATGTCCGGATGAGACTGTGATTGTGAGATTGTAATTATTATTTTAAAAAACTAGTTTCTTTCTTTTTTTTTTTATTATGATTATAATATTAATTTCTATTGAATACCTGCATAATAAAATTTATTCCAAAAAATATTGAAGAATTTTAATATGGTGACATTCAAAATAATGTATAATGAATAAATAATTAATAACTTCGAACCGAATGGTTTCATTATTAACATAAATAAGTATATAAATTTGACATCAAGATAAAAAACTTAAAAAATTGGAAATTTTTCTGAATTCATTAGAAATTCATAGATTTAAAGAAAAAAAAAACAAAAATCGTGATCAAAATAGGTAATCATCATCATGTCAAACGATATGATAAAAATTCATCACCACCCAATAACTTTGAGCAATAAATTTTATTTTGATGAAAATATTATTGAAATTGCAAAAATATCTTAAAAAACCAGAGATAAAATTATGTTTAGAAAATAATATTCATAATGCCATCAATATAAATTCGAAGAAGAGGTCAAAAATTCCAAGCGTCAAGTGCCAATTTACTGACATTTTTGCATAAATATTATTTGTTGCTTCTCTCCTACAATATTAATTTTGTCTATGCCAATAACGTCACGAAGTTGTAACACTTTTTGTTAAGAATAAAATATTTTATTGCCACTATAAGATCAAATTTGTCTGATTAATTTTTTGTTTGCAATACAATACAATATGACGCAATTCAAATGAAAAAAGAAAAAGAAAAAGGAAATGTTTATTGATATCGAATGATGTGTCCTATCTACATCAATATTATGCAGTTCAGTTTCATAGGGTATTTTAGATAATATTGCAACACTCCTTATCTATATATCTTGCCATCCATATTTTCGTGCTATCCATGTGACTCTTTTCGTATATCATTTGGGCTTACTTTAAAAGCCCTATATTATTATTGTTAGTCACCTCACATCTCATCTGTAATGGCTGAAATACAGGATGACGCAAAATATTTACAGGAGGCTGTCAATTGGGTATTTTTACAAATCTTACCATTTAAGATTTACGTAAATTTATTTTGTCATTTATACTGATGTTCTCTTTCAACAGTTTTTTAACACGTCATTGTGTCAAGCTGAAAGTTCTAACTGACGTTAAATTGAAGATATACATACATAGACGTTTTCTTTGAATTCAACTGTCAACTGGTTTTTGGACTACTAAATTGATTTTTCCATGGGAATTTCAGGTAATTATGTATCATGTATCAATGACCATAGGAAGATAATTTTTTTGCATCTATATATGTCTTTAGATTTTTTCCTTGGAGTTTTCTACTTCTGGCTTATAAAGCGACCGAATCATTAAAATATCAAAGACTGGCTTAATGAACGATTATTGAACAAACATCGCTGATTTGTTGAACGGACCCATTATTTTTCATTCTATCATTATTCAGAACTCGTACTGGCCATTATATTATTAAAAACTTGTTGACGGAACAAAAAAAAAATTTAATTTTATAAAAATCTATTTCAAACATAAAATATAAATCGGGCGTTCCATGAACGCTGAAACTACATATTCTATCAACAAAAGAAAATTACCACATTAATCACTGACGTGGAAAAATGGAAAATGCAAACAATTTAAATTGTCTGTAAAAATATTTTATTTAAACTCTATAGACGCCAACAAAGATTTTATTCTTTACTTTCGGCAAAACAAACAAGAAAAAAGTCACATAAAATTGCACAAAGTACCTATTATTTGACATTAGATTTACGATGTTCATCTCACTGTAGTCATAGTGATCGGTTTATATGTATAGGGTATGCCCACCAAACAAAAACTCATACCATATTTGATTAGTTCTAAGTAGAGCAGGTACACGATATCTGTACTATGACTATATGTATGTACGTATACATATCTATATGTTTACGAATATATTTTCCGCTTTTCACATCTTGTATATTCTGCAATTTATTAAAAAAAAAAAAAACAAGAAGAAGGAAAAACTAAAAATGCCATACACATATCAAAATATACATTCCGCTTTTGGGTGTGGAAGTTATACTTAAACTGTTTGTATATTAAGGATAAACGAGGGTAGAAACAAAAAAAAAAAAAAAAAAAGGGCTCCGCAAACCCTACAGCCAGCAGTTATACAACACCCAGAACAAAACGAAGGGAATATCTTGCAAATCATTTAGGCGTTTTGACACGTGCCTCCATTTAGTTCTATATAAATGTGACTCAGAGGATGTGTGGATGTATAAAGATAAATGATGGAGTAATGTGAAAATAAATTTCAATTTTTTTTTCATTCTTTTCTTTTCAACGCCATTGAGCAAATTATAGTTCTATACACTTTCTAAAAAAAAATACCTACACGGTTAAAAAATGTTAAGTACTTTCTTATGCGTTTTCAATCGGAGACTTTAGGAATTTCATTCAAACTATAGATTCGTTTCCATTGTCTACAGACTGGTTTCTGTAAGTATGGTTTTATTTGTAGGCAGTTCATTGGTGCAGTTCTATTATATGTACATATGTGTAGTTTGAATAGAATCCGAACCAATCGGCCTCTGTTCAATCGACATCTTCTTCTTTTCTTGGCGAGATCTATCTTCATTTACCGAATTACCACAATTGTGCCATTTTGTAACTTTTATCTCATTGATATAACGAAATCTTCTTTGTGTGTTCGTATGTAAATACAGCACTTGAGGTGTTTTTCCTAGAAACTGTACAAATGCTCGCCATTCCAACTGTCACCTTTATTTCTGAACTATTTTTTAATGCAATCCAACCACCCGGCCTCAGACTAAGGTCAACACACAGCAGAGAAAAACATTTTCTTGTTTCATTCCAGTTGAACTTGAACCCGGGATCTCCCGCTCTATAGAAAATTTGACATTCATGTAGTTCTGCAACTTCTAGACATAGTGAGATTACAGACAGCATATCGATGACTTATATACAATACCCGCTAACTTGTTTTTACCGATTTTTTTTTATTGGAAAAAATTGTTGTTTATGCAACCCTGCACCTATATTAAAAATATCACAAAAAGTTTGTTTTGATTTAAAAATTTGTTTGCTAACTCAATACTCAATACGAAGCAACTTTAGTTTTTACTGTGTCCTGAAAAGTAAATAAAAATGAGTTAGCGGGTATTGTTTATAAGCAATCGATATACTCATTTGCTTATAACCAACTAATTCGAAGGATAGATTAAACAAAACGTAGAGCAAATTCAGTTTATTATTTTAGAAAGAGGACTTGTTTACCCAAATATAATTTTTAGAAAGGACATTCCAAATATTGTTTTTACAGTGTACTTATGTACTTACATACATAAGACACTGGATGCCATTCTATTATTCTATGGACATATTGCCAACAATACCCCCATATTCTATTACCTATTATGTCCGATGTGACATGTAAACGGCGATGGATTATTAATTAAGTCAATAGGGTCTTTGTGTATCAATCAATCAAATCGATGTGACGGAACGAAATTCCAATATATCGGTGTCATTAGAGACAAAGCATACATTTTTATGTTTTGTTGTTGTTGTTTTTTCTCCCTCCATTTTCAGCATACTCGACATTGGTTTTTTGGTATTTTTGTTTTAACCATTTTTTTGTTGTACTTATGGACCGTATCTATATGAATGGTCTATTGATTTTATAAAGTATTTTGCATATTGTACAAATCGGTGAGATGTTAATTTCTTTCAAAATAAGGAAATATATATACCTACCTACCTAGGTGATTGGCGGTGTATTAATTAACACAAAGTTAAAGTTGAAGTGCTATTGAAATGAGGTATATTGATTTTCGAAAGCGAATAATAGAAATTATTGTTGTTGTTTCAAACAAAAGATTTTATTGTGAGCTTGCAGGTTTCTTCATTTTGATATGGTTTTTTTTTTTCTTATTCTACAAAATAATTGCCACCCACTCTTTAGCTTTAGGAGGTTATGGTTAGTAAGACGCTTTTAATATGGCGGCGTTTGCTTTTTGTGTAAAAATAATTCCGAACATGAATCTCATCCATCATGGGAGTGTCAGTGTATACATACATATACAGTTTTTATCCGATTTGTTATTTGTCTTTCTTGTTGTTGTTGTTGTTGTTGTTGTTGTGACTCCTAAAGAAACAGAATTAGCTAAGTGCTTCCTACTGAAATGACTTACATATTTCTTGACTGTTATGTCATTTTTATAATGGCCTTTGAAGATTTTTGTCTGTTTTTCTTCCTTATTCTACAGTTTTTGTTTGTTTATTTAATATTTATTTGGTGTAATGCTGTAATAATGCAAAAACAGAAAACAAGACACATAATAAAATTTATTATATCTTAATCAACATAGAAATCTAAGAATGGCGGTAAATTTTATTATGTTTTTTGAGAATTGATTGATTTTGAAAATGATTTCTTCTGCGAAAAATTGTAATTTTACCAATTACTATTTTATTGTTGTTGTTACATTTCAGTATTTATTTTTTTTTTAATAGTAGCCATGCCATTTATACATATATGCAGTAATTTATTCATTTTCATTTTCCATTTGTTGATGCCATTGTTTTGTTAAGAAATTACCATTTATCGTTCAATGAAACGTAAAATTAAATTGATCAAAAATAATAAATTCCATCATCATTTTTTTTTTGTTTTTTTCGAACGAATTTATTTTTCTGCAATCTGCATTATGTTATTTTCGTGAAATGAATTTTAATTTTGGACAAATAACATTGGAAAAAAATAGTAATTCAAAATCACGTTTTCGAAATTGTATAAATGCAGTACATTATCCACTTAATTCAATTAAAGTGCTTTTAAAACATTCCAAACAATTTTATTTAAATTGTATATGCATAGAGACATGTCGATTTTTTTGTTTTTTTTGGTTTTTTGTTTTGTTTTGTGCCTTTAATTCAAATTGATTTTCACATGTACATAAATAATTATACGATTTTAATTTACATACATAAATTGAATAAATCAAATCAACTTCTGTGCATAAATTTGTAATTTCATAAATAAATTCGTATCTCGGTCGTATATTTCAATATTGACAATTAATTTTTTTTTTAACGAACAAACAAAAAAAAAAATCTGGATGGACATTTTCAAAATTGAAATAAATTTGTGTGTTTTAGTTTGAATTAAAATTTTATTCTATCCAAACAGTAGCAGATGTCAAACACATTAACCACAATAAATTTCTATCCTGGAAAATGAATTTATTTCATCTCTCTGTTATATGTGGGTAGCATGTTGTTGAAAAGCTATACCACACACACACACACACATACATAAACCACATCTAACCATACATAAAGTTTTAAATAAATGTCTGGTAATCGTTTGTGATTTGCGAAACGGCAGCTTAAACAGGCAAATAAACAAATTCTTTGATATCTAAATTCTTACCACCCACTCAGCAGGTGTATCCATATATTGGTACATATAAAGATAAAGCACCAACATACTTACTATAGCCCCCATTCAATATTTTGTCATCATATAATGAGAACAAGCAAAATAATGAAATTACCTGATATTTAATTTTAATTTAATCGTCACATTGTTTATTTTGCCCATTTACTTACTCTATTTGGGATAATTTCTACCTACAATAAGAGCTTAATATACATATTTATGTATACAGGTAACCCTCGAATAACGCATTTTCGCTACAATGCAGTTTTGAAAATGCGCACGTCCCTTGTACAACGCCGTTGCAGTTTTGTCTAACGCGGTCGTGAAATCTGCAAATATTCTTTAAAATATGTAAAATACACGTTAACCCTTATGTAGGCACCATGGTCTGTGTAGACCAATTTGACTTCCTTTTTTAAAAAAAAACTATAAGTCTGAAATTTTAATATATTCTCAACGGATCTATTGTTGGTCGACTCGTAGAAAAATTTTCATAAAAATTACATGTGCGGTCTGCAGACCATGGTATGACAATATGGTATACGAATTTGGTGTCTACATAAGGGTTAATACACCCTCGCTATACGGCCTCTCTTTATACGGCATTTCGCTATCTATAATGGCCTTTTTTAATTATTGTACTTTTTCAATTAACGACCCACAATGTTTCGTTATACGGCCAATGCTGTACCTACTGTCATGCCTCAACTAGACTATATTATTCAATCATGGCAAAATCATGCTGAAAATACTGATGCATGATAGAGAATTTACCGAGAGTCCAATAATTTTGTTCTCTTTTATTTAGTATCAAAATAATTGATTCCGTTACACAGCTTTTCGCTTTATGGCCAACTTTTCCGGAACGTATCTAGGCCGTAAAGTGAGGTATGATGGCTGTACATATTTTAGACGAGGCTCTATGATTAACTCTACCTACATAAGTCTTAAACTAAAAGTCAACACTCAACAGTCAACTAAAAGTTCATTGAAAACCATTCTGAAATTTGAAATTTGACAGTTGAATTTTTTTTTTATTTAATTGAAAAAATAGCGTTTTTATTAGATTTGTAACGTAATCCTATACTTTTTGTATGGGTTCCTTGTCTCGTATAAGGCGGATTTGTATAATGCGGCATTTTTTGTTTAAACCTAACATGCGCCGTTATACGAGGGTTACCTGTACCTACCTACATAAGTATGTACATTCAAAAATTTTCCCAAAATTTAATAATTAAATTTGTTGCCATTAAGTTTATTATGTATAATGTGAATATGTGTATTGTGTATGTGTGTGTGTGTGTATGCTGTATGATGAACATGATTTAATTTTATAAATAATTATTTAGAGAAAATCGGTTTATAAATTAATTATTTTAATAATCAGCATTTACATAAATTTAAATTTATTCGATTTTATTCACTAATGAAGAGAATTATACGATTTCATCCCAATATATTCATGGTACCTATTCATACATGGAACTATATAAATACATACATATGTACATAGGTACAGTACAGTACTCCATTTTATGTTTGTTATGCATATCAAAGTGCTTAAAATGACTAAAATTCGAATAAAATTAAAATTTGCAATTATTTATAAAGGAAAGTTTTTGTTCAATATTTTAATGAATATACAACATTTTATCGCAAATTGTCCTTACATATGTACCTACATATGTATGTACAGTAAATAGGTTTGAATAATTTCACCTGTAATTTATTATTTGAGGAAAATCATATAAAACTTCAATAAAATATTCAAATAGAATATTTTAACACATAAATCTTTTTTCCGTGTGTGGTTAGGAAATTCAAATATTTCCATGTATAGGTAGCATTTGTTTAGTCAATCTTACGTGAATGGTAGGTATATGTGCTTATGAATGCTACTATCTTTAAAGACGACTTAAAGAGTCATCTTATGTAGATATGGTCGGCCTAGAAACCAAACCACATATCAACGACTTTTTTTTCAAAATCTACATTTTAATCGATATCGATTATTGGTCGTTTTTAAATCGATATTGATTAAAATGTAGATTTTTGGAAAAAGTTGTTCGCTGTCTAGAAAAAATATTAATTTGGACCTATTTGGACTTTAAAGGGTCAACATTTTCTAAAAATGAAAAATGTACCAAAGTATTAAGAATTAAATCTGTGGTCTCAAGCAAAGTAGAGTAAGATAAAGGTTCCAAACAAATCTCTGGAAGAATCTGTAAGAGCTAAATACTTTAATTTTTTATGACAGGATGAATGAAAACACACCATAATTAGAAGAAGAAAACAT